>JBCAUI010369959.1:0-28342 GCA_038406195.1 Haplosyllis anthogorgicola | reverse complement strand
TCATCAAGTAAAAGTGTAGTTATCAACCGTAAAACAGTGGCATCAGTAATGTACATGTATCTAATAATTCTGCAGAACGACTGTCTACTATAACATTATCATCTTTATGCTGTTATAGGGTTTTACTCCTAGATCAAGATTTTACAATGAGCTAAACGACAATAAATAAGCATCTATATCTTCACATCACTGCTTGCTAGTCCTTTTTGCCCTAGTGCATTAATACCCATAATCAGTCGTCGCGAAACATACACACGCCGGTTCGACGTTTGACAATCATAAAAAGAAAAAGTTGTGCAACAGCAAGTGATGCTTGTTGCACATTGTACAAGTATTATAACAACTTTATATTCTGCGACAACAAATCAAATGAACTCAATAAAGATGCATCTAACTATAACAATTTATTATTAATAAACATAGCTAAACCTCAAAACAAGGTTCCAATATACTTAGTAAATAACAGTTAACAACATGTTAAATCACAATTATACTATTATGCCAATTGTATCTAGATCAACAAAAATGTTCACAAGTATGACTAAGTTGGGTGTCAAACTACTCGCTCTAATATGCTTATGAATTTGAGCACAAAAATCATAACCTTTAACAAGCTGATTTCAAAATGACATCTTGGAATGTAATCTTACATCTGTACTACATCAATAGGACTGTGCACATTTGCAAGGTAATTCACCTTCATCATAACGAGATGAAGGATTGTACAAAGACTCACAAGCTCATTTCTTCTGAAACTGAGATGTCTTGTAACACCTAACTGTTAATGATCTATGCCCTGTTGTTTCCTGAATTAGTCTACCTGTTCAGCATTACCAGCACTGTACATTCTAGTGGCTGCTGTAGCTCAAAGTGAGTGATTTGAGTAATATCTTTGAACCCAGCCTTATCACACATTTGCTTTACAGTTCTGCAAAGTGCAACATAAATTGCCACTGATTTTTACCTGAGAAACTCTTGTGTTTGAGGTCACCTTATTTTTCTTCATACCCAAATCTTCAAGGTAATACATATAGTGAATACCATCATCATCTACATGGAAAGAAAATTGTGAGTTCTTCCCATAAGACCTCAAAGCTGAGTGTTCCTTTCCTGCATGTAATGCACAAGATATTTCAATAACATACAGTAGTGTTGCACTAGCTTCTTTTGATCATCAGTTCCTAAGATACCCATTTGCCACAGAAGATCTTCCTGTTCAAATGATAAAATTTGAGCCTGCTTCACAAAATTTCCCAGTCCTTGACTACAACGTTCCTTCATGATATTATCCAAAGTAAATTTCACAGACTTGAATTCCTCATCATCCAGTAACTTCCAGCAGAAGCCTTGGGTCTCCAAGTAAAACTACACACAAATTAGAATTTCATACACAGTCTTAGGAGGAAAGTCTGTACCATCCAATTTCTTTGTTTCTGTTAAGAAACGACACAGACTGAAAGCTAGGGAACTTTTTGTAATTGTGGATAAATCACACAAATCTGCTTCAATATGATCCAAATGCTCAAAATTATTTCTGTATTCTCTCCACTCTTGATACATTTTAAGAACCCAACGAATTTTCTTGTTTGTCTCATTTGAAAATTTCTTCTTTGACATGTACTCTAAACCTCATCTTCCAAAGGTTCCCTAAATCTACAACCAGATCTAAAAATGAAAAAATATCTTACAAAAAATTATACCAGTAATTTTACTTTCGTATATTTCAATAACTTGACAAAATTCAAATTGATGTAAGATTAAAATAGTACCTTTGTGGCTCCACAATGCTAGCTCTTTTCCCAATGGATTTCTCAACATTCTGGACAGGCTTCTGCACAAGTTGATGAACATTTTGTGCTGGCAGTTTTCTAAATGTGAAAATGCATTTATTTCCTGCAACATCAGAAGATTTGCCATCACTGTCAACCATGCAATTAGATGATTCTGCATGATCAAAAGTAATAAAAAAATAATGTTCATTCAATGCTCAAGTAAAGTTTTGCAACAAGTAATTCTGTCGCACATTATATAAATATCATGTTAAATTTCATTTGTGCGACCAGTTAGGAAATACCACACAAATCTCAAGATTTATGACATATATTCTATCAAATCTTAATTATGTGACTACAATCCAGGTCACGTCATACCAAACTAAAATTAGAAACAAATAAAAAAGCAATATTCATTCAAAGCTCATGTAAAGTTTTGCAACAAGTATTCTGTCACACATTTTTTTCAATATCATGTTAAATTTCATTTGTGTGACCAGTTAGGAAATACCACACAAACTTATGACATAGGTTCTATCAAATCGTAATTATATGACTACAATTCAGGTCAAGTTATACCAAATGGCTTAATTCATGCCAGATCAATTCAATCTTGTCAACAGCTTGAAGGAGAATGAGGATATACCTATGACGACAGTCAGTGGACAGTACGGCTCATGAACATCCAACTGTCCAACTGCATCACATAAATTACTGTCAGATTTGCCATCATGAGACCAAAAAGAACTTGTATCATGAAAATCTTCATGAAAAAGCATTTCCAAATAAACTGGATCCCAGTCACAATTAGCAAAAATGCCATCATCAGTAGATGGACTGGAGGACTTAAGCACAGTTCAAACATAATTTAGTGCAATATTATTTGAGAATTTAAGAGTGTCTTCAAGTATCGACTTCTTAGGCTTACTTCAATCTTTTTTACACAATGTCTTGTTCTGTTAATTTCAACATTGGAAAAATCGAAATGTTCTGAGGAAGGAAAACGTCTGCTTACGTCTCCCCTCGGAAGTTTGGATTGCCGTATGCGAAACCAGTTGAAACCACGACAGATGGTACTGTCTAGCAAACTAATGTTTTCGTTGTCATTTTTCCGCCTGTTGCATAACATGAGTACATAGTTATTATTGCATAAATCCTTGGTTGCAAAATTAGCAAACCAAATCTGTGGAAATTCACAATGGGCCCTTCGTGTGAAAAACGATTTTAGATCTTGACATAGACGTCAAGATCTGGAAATCTGTAGATCTGAATACGACTCAGTATTCACGAACTAAATGGATTTCGGAACCAAAATAATATTGTGATCATTTAGACTTGACAGCTGCCTTATGTGAATCAAGTGTAAATCCCACTTTATGAATCCCGGCACACATCTCTGACAAAGAGGGGTCCCACTTTAACCTCGGCGATCATTGTGAGCATTCGTAAGGGGAATGTCAAATACAATAAGGAGATTTCATACATGTTAACCCTGAACTACAAAAGCGGTGTCCCAATGCGAACAATTCATATAATAAATCGCTGAGATAAACCAATGTCTTCCTTTGTAGAAACCTGACATACGATGCCGTGAAATATAATATGAATGTTGCTTGTAGTTAGAGATGAACAATAACGTTTATCCATCTTCTTATTTCATAGCACAATGTATGACTTATTTCAGACAAGTCAGAAATGCTCTGCCTTTACAGTATTTCAGTAATTCAAACTTAACCTCTGGTACTCTCCTTGATGACGTGTGCTCATTCCAAATTTAAATATCGCATCATGAACAGAATTAATCATAAATTGATCTGAGCGTCAGACGTCGGATCTCAAACCAGAAGATTGGGATCATCGAATGTTACAATGACTAACCAGAAGTTGGAATCTAAATGGTGAGAAAGACAATATCCGACAACCAGATTAAAAAGAAGGATCGTTTATCTTATTTCTACAAGCGGTAATTTAAGTCTCGATGTATATTTGAAATGTCCTGTTCATGCGGATATCCATATTGAGTAATTTATGTCCCATATTATTTGAATAAATAAAGCAATTTAGTTGCAATTTTAACCTTTTTATGACGATTTATGATGTCATTTATTACGAGGCCAATAGCAAGTGCGATAAATAATGCTTCACCATTGGCATTATAGAATCGAGTTGTCAAAAATTTGCATTTTCTTGGGGTATTTTCATTAGTTTTGGCTCATAATATAATTATCAAATTATTTCAATCTTTGATATGTCAGAAACGGTCAAGCCATTTTTCATAACGAGTTCATTTAGTACAGAAATTGCCCACCCCGATGAACTTACCTACGGAGACACGCAATACATGCAAGCACCATTACGAAAATTTACATTTTGACGAACCGAAGGATTTTGACTCCGGATGTATATATTGGCAACAAAACCATCTGGATTTCTTATGGGGTTTTTTTTCATTTTATTATATAACTTGCATCCCTTATGGGAGGGGTGTATGATAATTGTACCCCTGTGGATTTCGTCTTAACATCCTCCAATAACGGATAGCATGATTTATTTCATTTTAGAAAGAAATATTGGGTACATTTTAAAACTATCATAGGCCAAGATAAGAAACTACATCAAGATGCTAAAATATGTCCAACCAATTGTTATACAAGTCCAACGGTATTTCCGTCACCTGGTATGAGATTCTGTAGCCCAAAAGAAAATAGTCAATCGCAAATGGCGAAAGCTTTCAATTAAAGATGAAGTGTGAATCTTCTTTCAGGAAAGACGCTTTCTCTTTCACTTATATTCACTTACTCACGAGCTATGAGGTGTCTCGTCGTCAAATAACATTCGGCATCAGTTTATGAAACACAAATATCCCATTATCAAGACATTCATCCCCTGTTTGTCGGATATCTGTTTTGATAGACCTGTGTAGCTGATTAACGATATTGGACAAAAATATTTCTGTAATATCAATCTACAACCTTCTGAATTCAGCAAAAGTCATTTGGGACCTTTTTCTTTTGTGGCCACTCCTACTTTACGACTGAATTTATTTGATTTCAACAGCATTAATGTACTTTACGACCGATCCCCAAACCTAATATCCTGCCACTTTTCACCATATTTATGGTCATGCACAAGAAATACGTTTCATTTTAAATTCACGCATGATCTGTCACACCATTCTCATTGTCAAAAGGTGTTATGGCTGTACTAATGTATACACATCAGATCTATTGCATGTTCACGTAAGGCATGCATACCAAGTTGGTTGTCTGCTCATATCCCAATACAGAGTATGCTTCCAATGAACAGAAAGCAGATAGCAATCAGATGTGAGATAAGTGACTACATGCGTGTACACTCACATAAGCCTCATAAAAGAAGGATGGGCTTTAAGCACAATACACAAATAACAACTATAAAGATGAAACATTAAAGATAAAATATGATGTGCAATTTTTTGCAACGCAGATAAGCCCGTAATGTAATGAAGTGAGACGATACAAGTCTCTTTAGTTGTCTTTCTGTTCGCGCTATCTTTTGCAGCTGTGTTAAATGTAACGCACATTAATAGCTAATTGTCCAAAGCAGCCTGGTCTAATTAATTACGGATCACGCTTTTCTGCACATAATACAGCCGTCATAAATTAAGAATAAGAAATGATTACTTGTGTCGTTGAAAGTTAATGTAAAAGAAAAGTGAAGAACGGTACCATTTAGACAACGTTTTATTTCTTTTGACTTGTTTCGTCATTTTACAATTCATTACCTGCCTGGGCTCAAGATTTTCATGGTAAAAGTCCACCCGCGGCCAAGACATTTGTGGGATACTCTTCTAAGACAGCTGTAACCTACTTAAAAGTAAGTTTTAAATTAGTTTCAAATGTAACAAACGTAATGCCTAAGTTCCCCTTCCCCTATGCGTAACATCTCTGACCGCCTGTGTAACCTCAACCTCAGCTTACATGCACGCGCCTGCACACACACACACATGTCGCAGAGTTGTTTTAACTTTTATAAAATTATCTTCAGTACGCTTCTACTAATTTGTGCACAGGGTGCTGCATGGTGAATGAAACAAACTCTTCTCATTGATTGCCAAGCAAGATAACCTCAAAGACATCAGATTTATTGCATGCAAAGGAAACACCCTGTCAACCAGACAGGAAAACAGTTACAAATTGGTCATTCTATTCATTTACTTTTAAATAAACAAATCAGATGGTTCAGCAAGTTATTCCATTACAAATACTCTGATTACAGTAATTCTTTCAGGATAACGTTTTACAGGTTGAGATATATAGCTACTGATAATTATTATTACTTCTTTAAGTTATTTGAACAACATTATCTTTAATATTCCTACCTGAGGAAGTGTGCAAGGT
Source organism: Haplosyllis anthogorgicola (assembly GCA_038406195.1). NCBI lineage: Eukaryota > Metazoa > Annelida > Polychaeta > Phyllodocida > Syllidae > Haplosyllis > Haplosyllis anthogorgicola. The sequence continues at coordinate 22,191 of JBCAUI010369959.1, read as the reverse complement.
CTGTACTCATCAAGTCTCAGTCAAGTTGTGTACAATGGGACAAATTGAGGCTGTCTTATATAGATTTTGATAGGTCACATGACCCTCTGATGTCACAAATGATGTCATATCTGCAATGCCACTATTTGGTGCCATTTAACTAATAAAAATTGTGGTTACCCCCCTCTAAAGCCCAATTATCCCCTTGCGACACACACACATACACACACACACACACACACACACACACACACACACACACACACACACACATACAGGTATACGTTGTCCTCAGAGGGGACAACATTTCAAGACTGATTTTGCGGTGACAGCGAATGTTTCAAACTATTCTCTGTTTTGCCATCACAACTTTAAGGGCAAAAGATCAGGCCTTTTCTGTCGAAACAAATGCAACACAGAGGATTACAAATGCAACAAGAAGGATTACCTAACAAATCTAAGATCGCAATTTACAGTTCTGACTGTCGAACGGTCATGCAGGTTGTACGAATAATGACCAAGGAAACTGTTGTGATGAGCAGAATCCAAAGGTTGTGTTGAGCTCGACTTCCAAAGTGACCAAACTTTTGTGACATTTTAACTTCAGGCTCTTATTTCCTATTACACTTCATGCAAAGTTTGGTGTGAAAGATTTTGATTTTGTAGCGTTGATTTCATATGGCTGAAAAACATGTCAATAGCTTAGTCACATCAAAACGAGATGTTATCTTGTCAACTTGTTTGTTTGTAAACACAATTTAAGATATTCCGTCATGAGGTAGGATGGGGGTAACTCATTTGCAAATTTATATATTTGACTGTCTGTATAATTTCAATATAAAATGTTGCCAATTTATTACAACCAAAGCAAACACTTGTAACAATTAAAATTTTAAGTCTTACATTAAGTAAAAAATTCTACTCATTATACATGTTTACAAAAGTAAAAAAGAGTTGAATATCCATTTTACATCAAGTCCATTAAAATAAATAAATAAACAAATCAACAACGTAATGTCTCGTTTTGACAAGACTGATTGAATTTCGGTTAGACATCTATTGTTCCAATACGCATTCCGCGTTAACGATTCTGTCGAGTACTGCGTATTAGTTTTCACAAAGAATACGACATTTGGAGCCAACTTATTTCAGTGACTACCATTTTAGTCGAAATAGCCTGTATTTTCTGTATGGTTTTGTATCATTTGAGAATCCTCCATCAAATGTCAATCTGGCACATTTGCATTCGGGGCACAGATATATCTATCACAACAGGAATAATACACAGTGCGGTAGGTTTGTTGATAACAAAACAATAGAGAACACCCAATGTATTTGTTTTTGAATGAGCCCGGTCCTAATATCTGTCGCAAATCGAGAATCCCCATTGATGGCCTATGGAGCATGCATAGAGGGCGGCATCTTCTAGTGCGAAATCCTCATAGAGTGACAAATATATTGGGTGTTTTGTAACGAGGCAACGCTACAAAAACTGGTTATTCAATTACAAATCACCCCATTCGTTCCACTCTAAATATTTATTAAAACCAACACAAGTGCAAAAGTAATTCGAAATCATGACACTTGTCCCTGAAAATAATACTGAAAAGCACCTTTACCGTTCACTTTCGCCATTTATATTTCACACCTGATCAGCTGATCCCACAGGATGTAATCTGTTGCACGTCTCACGGTGACACCAAGTTGTCTCATTTGTCTGCTAATGTGCTGACACCGCTCCCTGGGTCAGTCTTCTTACTTCTAAATTCATGAGACAGTTCCGAGAAAGATTTTACCATTATTTCTTGATCGCCAGGGACCAAGGTGGTGCCTGATGGTGCCTAAAACGTTTTGGTGTGTATTGTTGGTTTGCAATTTTTGACTATGTTCCATTAGGTTGGTCTTTTTATTTAATGTCTCGTCAACAAAAAAGTAAATCCACCATTAGTTAAATTTAATAACCAAGGTACATTCATTACAGGCATATTATGATTATGTGGTGTACATGGTCGTAACGCATGATCATTTTTATTTACATTTCCCTCTCCATGGTTGACCTTTAACAATTCATCTTCACAGTAAACTTCCACATCAACGAGTTTCAACAAAATTTGCAATCATGTTTCAAATTGCAATGAGGTGACAATACAATCTATGCTAAGTAAATTTTTTTAAAAAATCATATCCAATAAAACTATGCAATAATCTCTCCAGTCAAATTCAATAATCTAGGTCATTGATTTAAAATAATTTTAATGAAAGCCACGATTGGAACGGAGCTGTACATAAAATACGTAACAACAATTATTTATAACTAGGTAGTACCCGTCCTTTGAACGGTTACCTGCCATTCGGCCAATGTTGATCTCCCCGAGACCTCATTAACATAATTTATTATTCTGTTCTGCGATTGGCTAAGACTTCCAAAGGTCCAGAGGTCAATGAGTTCATAGTGTCAGCTACATGGCAAAATCAAGTCTGATATTTGTTAGTAGTGTGATAAGCTTTACTGTAAGAGGCTCAATATATGCCCTTAAATGTTAAAAAATCGTGTTTACAAGTTATCAATTTCATCTACAGCATTGGAACAATTCTCAAAACAAATTGTGTAACAGTTTCCGGATGCGATGAAATTAGCTCATTTGGGTAAGATACGAAACACAAGGACTTCGCGGATTTCTGTTGTTCACAAACTGCGCCCAAGAGATAGATTCCAGCCAAACAAGGCGGTTGGTCATTTACAACAGCGTTAGGTCCCCGGGAAATGGAGCGCGTGTTCTTCATCCAATGTATCGATCTGTTTTCTGAGGTGTCTGTATCAATACCCATGAAACATATTTGGGCCAGTGGACAATTTAACAATAAATCTAGCTTAATGTCACATAGGTCAATAGATATGGTAAATGGACCGGTGCGCCTGTGACAGTGAAGATTGCGTCTGATTTAATTCATATGTATCATTGTCGTTACAGATGCACTGATAGATGCATGTTGGGGAACTATTGAAAGTTTGTCCCATTTACAAGAAAATCTTCCCCTAAGGAACAGTCCATCGAAAACGGCTTCAGAATATAAGTAATTATACATTTGTGTTGTTGGCAACAATCTACTAAGCCGCACCATTGCCTAGAGAATTTGAGTAATAAATCAGCTCAGTTTGCTTTTGTATATGTGTAAATCTCCTCTTCTCAGAACTTTTCTATTTCTGTCAACCTTAGGTCTCTATTGTGAGAAACGTTCGACAAAGTCCAGGGTAATTTTCCACTTCATCTAACCTAAAAGAAATCTGCTAGTTTCATCGTTCATCTTCTCAAAGTTAATCCTGCCTCAGTAGGTTAATCTCTTGTAGGACGAACGCGAATCGTTCTTTGTTCCCACGTGATGACCACCTTTTTAGACGATTCGTACTTAACCTAGATTGGGACCACAGGTTTACACAAACACTGCAACAAAAATTTATTCCGCTTCGAATATGATTGTCAAGGAATCCTGGATCTACCTGTAGCATTACAATCACTAACTGGACGTCTACAGTGAATTTGTAGGATGATCAGATTGTCAAAATTCAAACTATGTATCTGAGATTGAAAGAATCATTTATATTTTTAACAGATACGTGCTGCATGGTAAAATTCGTGCATGTAAAACGATCTTGGCAACGGTAACTCTAAGACATCACGGAAGTTTACAGCTAAATGATTACATCCTAAAATCAGTCTTGACACTTATTACGAGTTAATTCCACATCTTCGCATTAATTTATAAGACAACTTGCACAGACGGTAAGTTTAACAATCGCATATATCATAACGCAAGCTGACCCTTCAGTCCATTTCTCTCGTAAAGCATCGCCAAGCAGTAATAATATAGACACTGTACGAATTCTTATCAGCCTTACCATGCATGACCTATGCAACCGCAGTGATTATTAGATCACCTTTTCAACAGAGGTGATGTTTAGGAAGCAAATCTGCATGTTGTTAGGTGTTGATTGCATCTAGAGCAGGATTACTTGAAAATAAATCGTAGTCGTCTAATTCCCGAAGCCGTTAAACAGACGAAGGAAATCAAGATGGAGAAAATGTCGATTTCCCCATTCCTAAAGGACAACTGTATTTGCATGTATTTGTACATATCACTGATAACAAAACGTTTTTAAATAAAAAAAAATCATATATATATTTGCCAACCGCAGATCTGTAACTTAATGAAATCAATCTTCTTTGCAGTCAGCATCTTCTTATTAACATGTCAGATAGCAAACATTCCTTCTTCACCTCGCAGTTAACAAGGCTTTACTTTAATAGAAGAGTCAGGAAAACACGCTGTCGTGCAGATCCAGATTTCTTCAAATATCTTTACTGACTGAAATAAGTTGTAAATTTCAAACAAAGAAATGGATCTGAAAAGCTGATTGAAGTGCTTTTTTAAAAGTCCTTCAATGTTTATGGAAAACATAAATTGCAAAATCTTTGAAATGACCAGACAACAATTCCATTGACAATAAGATTCATCCTACTTATGTCGCAATCTTACTTTCTACCGCACAAAATAAACTCAACGAAGCTAGTGAATGTGTTTCATTTGTTTATTATAACAATTATTTATAAGTTAACAATGGCATACTGTACAGCAAACCGATTTCATTTTACGATTAGAAAGAATACATATTTATATTTCTAACCACAATGGCACAAATTTTTTGTCTAAATATGCGTCACAGTATTGTAGTGTTTCGTTCAACGAATCATTTAGCAACACACTTTACAATATTTGGTGACTCGATTTCATTTCTTCATAATAATACTGTTACAAAATTCTAAAGTTATTTACATGTACAGCTGTCAGGATGTTCCCATTTTCTCTCTAATCAACTCTTCAAATGCCTGCAAGCAAAGAAAGCAATAAGTAATTAAATAAATAATGATAAATATAACTATGCATCAATATTAAATTCTATTTTAAGTTATAAGTTATCATTTTATCATTTATTTTGTTTGTTTGTTTTTTCTTTTTTTTCTTTTTTTTTTTACTTTTTTTTTTTTGAATTGGTACTATGAAATAAATATCAGAAAACAAACACAGAAATACTTACAGCTATTTCTGCCAGTGCTGTAGGATTAATTTCATTCCTTGTTGATTGTATATTCTCGTGTAGATTTTGACTATTGCTGTTGACTTGTGACTTAGATTTATGCGAATGTGCGTGAACACCTTGTTGAGTATTCTTTGCTTTGGTTTGAATGTCATGAGCACCAGTTGGTAAAGCCTTGTAGCTTTTTGATTTCCATTTTAAATCAGAAGAATGATTCTGTAATCGATCCTGCGATGTGGACTGAATGTCATTTAATGTTGAGGTTGACTTTGTTACATGTTCATCATTGATACACATCAACGGATATTTTGTGGCATCCCAACTAGTGCGCCACGGTTTTTCCCATGATGGTCTTCTGTTGCCTTCTGCGGAACCATCGGGCGAAAGCCTATCTTCTCCATTCCTATTGGAGTCCTGAGAAGATGTGTTGGATGACTTTTTCTCCACTGACGACTTTTTAAATAGGAAATTACCACTGATATTTGGTTTATGCAATTTCAATCCCGAGGATTTGGACACCTTTCTGTTAATATTTTGAGAAGGATCGTGGAATTGGTCGCCTTCAGAGGAAGAACTATCACTGAATTTCTGTGAATCGCAATTCTTCTTCTTTGAGAGCTGTCGTCTTTTTTCCAGAGTGGTAAGCAGCTCTGGTGTAGCCAGGCCAATAGCTGCTGCAGCGGACTTTTGCATCTAAAAAGATTAAAATTGATTGTTACTTTGACTGCACATGGAAATGACAGACAATTGGCTACATACTTTGCATTTTTAAAGTAACAAAATGAAAGAAAATGTCTTCGAGAGTAGGTTTACATACTCAGACGCATGTTGTTTGTCTTGTACTTTGACAATAAATTTCTTCTTAGTTTTGTCGACATACCTTATCCAGATGTTCATCCAGAACGTGCAGTTCAGATGTGAGGCTTTGCAGTTGTTGTTGTATATGATCTTCATCGGCACCAGATGGCGTCACTTGGTTGCTATGTTTCCTCTCCAGGACGTCATGCGAAACGGTTTTACTCTCAGATTTAACAGAATGGCCTCTCCTTCCGAATTTAAAGCCTTTCTGCTGCTCTTTACTCTTTTCTTGCAGCCTCTGTAGCTGCTTTTGTAAAGATTGAACCTGTTGTAAAAAGACACAAGAATTATTTACGGATTCAATTTGGTAATTGACTTGTTCACTTGTAGTCATCTTCTTTAAATGTCTCTTGTATCAAGACAACGTAAACGTTTACATACCTTGAGCTGTGTCGAAAATTTTCTCTGTTTTAGATAGGTGACCTGCTTGAAAACATTCTCTGATTGCATTGTATCCACGTCCGGAATATGTAAACTATCCATGGACGACACGCTACTCTTGCTTGACGCGAGGTCAATCTGTTAAAAGAAAATTAAATTTAAGCTTTCTCAATAAATACCAACGTGTAATATTTACGAATTTGTTCTTTTCTCTCTATGTTTTGATATTAAGATGTAAATAATTCGGACTACATACCTGACTAGTTCTATGAGCCCGTTTCTTCTCAATGTCTTGTTTTTGTTGTAGTACTTCCCTGAGTAGCTGTTCTTTCTTGACTTGGACAATCTCTTTGTACAGATCGTCGTTACCGTTTTCACTTCCAACTTCTGAAAAAAGCCAATAAAGCGTTTAGACTCAAAATGATAAAACACAGCTGTTAAAGCCGTCGACAATCTTTTGACCAATTAACTTTCCGCTTGATTGAAATATATAGTTTTTATTCAAATTGATCTGACTTACCATTCATTTGGTCAGTGTTGTCATTCTCGTCCGTTGGCACACAGTGTTTGCGGGTAGCTGCCTCCAGCTGCTGCTTCCATGAGGAACATTCCGCTTCATTGTCAGTTCTTAACACCTCACTGCCAAAATCCTAAAATAAATATGAAAATAAACTACATTGAAATATTTTCTTTTAAAGAAAAAACTAATCCTTTGAAATACATTAACTTTTGATAAACTATTGATTCCGAATTCAAGACATTTGGTCAAATCATTTGTTAATCATTTGAAAGTTATACCAACCCTTGAACGAAGTAACTTGGCACAAATAGAGGACACCTCTCTTAGTTTCAAAGAAATTTTACGAGTCTTCATGAGTACTCTATCTTAAGTCCTGATGCTAAGAAGTATTCCCGAGAGAGGTTAGAAATAGAGTGCTATCAGTGAAGATGGTTGTATGTAACTAACTACCTGATGTTCTAGATTTAGGGTAAATGTTGTGTGTGGTTCCACTTGACTGAACGTTACTGTGTATCCGGGTAGTTGTACGACGTTTTCTGTCATGTCATCAATGGGCGCATTGTAGCGGTATAAGGTACTGTCTTTCAAGACATACCAACAACTGAAAACACGGAACATAAAAAGAGTAAACAAATGACTGAAAAGTTTTAGGAAGTCTGTGATTGATCAAACAAATAGTTCCGGTGATCTGATGAGGTGACTATCATGAAACATCTAAGACATGGTAATTGAGCAATGACAATATCACAAAGTATTTTGTTTGTATGCGGAATTGCAATGAACATGTCCTGGTACACGCATAATGTTCACCCTTGTCATTTTAATGTGGTATGGTTGTTTTTAAATAATCAGCATATTTTTCCTGGACCTCTTTGAAGAACCTTCAATACTCCTTAATGAACCCTTAAACCAACCCTTAACGTCAGCACTACAAGAACATGATTCCCATTAATCTTTATGTGTTTAATTGACCATCAATTGTGCTATCACGCTATCCTCGACGCGAACTACTATGTATGACTTTTTACCCAACAGACATACCCCTAGAATGAATATAACTGAACTTAAACCTTTGAATAGTTTTGGTTTTTTGTTCTCAAGGACATAAACCCTACCCTAATGCTTTAATGAAGCATATAAATCAGGAGTTCACGCAGAGTTTTCCTTTAATGGTCATACTACTATGAAACTTTCCGGGGTTTTTCTGCGGAATAAACGGTAATTCTACTGCGCTGTTTCTTATTTCGGAACCCATTCCACCAAGAGAAATTAAATTAAATTATAAACCCTATCTCTCAAATGGAAAGTGAAGTATAACTGAAAATTCATCTTACCTTTTCCACGTTCCATCTGGAAACTGTCTCTCAAGGTATCCAGATATTGTCGGATTGGTGACTTCTCGCGCTGGTATCGCTACGACTACATCAGAACCACACAGTTCTACAACAGGCTTGATTCCACGGCTATTAGATAGATGTACCTTATGTGAAACCGCTTTCCCTTGTTGTATCTATAAAGAAAATATAATTCACTAATTGCTTGAGTTGTCTATGTATAAACACACACATACATGCATAGGTCATTGCAACATATTTATTGTAACTTGCATCAATACCTTCAACTTAGCTGTACCATTTCCCATTGTTCCTTTTTAATTTCAGATTTGTTAGTATCTCCTCTTATTTGGGTATATGTTTTTCTTGTCTATCACATCAGTCCATAATATGTATCCGCATAGCTCAGGGATCGAAAACCATTAATTTCACGTACAGAACTTTTTCACAAATAGGTATCAAATTCAGCGACAAAAAATAACCCAGATGTATCGCTTGTGTCTATGCATCAAATGAGCTCTTCTAGGGTTTTTCCTTAATAATTAGGTGTTTTCTTCATCCTCCTATTGGTCTCTGTGACAATTACTGTGTAAACATTGTTTTTGCTCTAATTAACCGAGAAGGAAAATACTGGCTGTGTCAATTGCATCAGATCAATTCGCTGCAGTAGTTAAGGCACCAAAACACGTCAATTAAAGCGATACAGTCGCTGTAATTAAAGTCAAGAGGGCGAATGTTCCCTGCCTTGTAAGTAAATATGAGTCGACTGTTGCACACAAGAAGTTTGCCTCTCCAACCGAGTTTAGTTCATTAATCAAGGGTCCACAGCTACCTCAAATGACATGTATCCCATCAATAGCGCCGTGTAAAAGTAACCATATGAATCTTTAGTTTCCTTTAAAGTCCTCAAAAGAGCATACAGACCATTGGGAGATTTTTTGATTATTTGCTTTGATAAGTCAAAAAGCAATTCAAGTGTAATAAAATACGTGATAACCTCCCTTTTGCGCTCCAGTGATGTTTTATGACTGCTCATAAAGCCATTTAAACCCGTAAAAAAAAAAATTTTCACTTTTGAATCTGGTGCATAATCCAATCAATATACTATTATGTAATGAAATGTAAACTTTCTTTTCATGTATTGCTTAAACCATAAACGATTTCTTAATAACCCATTAACTGACTTGCAAATGAGGTAAAACGTTCCATATTTATCTAAACGCTTCAGAAATAGTTCTTTGAAAGGCTGACCGCAGTGAATGGATATGTATCTGCCCAAATAAGCCCGTAATTATATTTGCACTGCTCTCAGCCAGTGATTTGTGATGAATAGAATATACACAGTAAATAGATGGCATCAACAACGACAATTCTTATTTTGTCAAAATGATCATTGAATTGTAACAGAAGTACATACGCACTGCATGTAAAGTTCGTCATTTTCAAAAGTTTCAATCTCGAATATATAATTTAATGTGAATGTTACATTACGAAATTGCTTTAATACCACATGTCATGAGGTTAATATCATGGCTTATGGGATTTTATACTACAAGACTTTCTTTCCATCAATTTCTATTGAAAACGTCTATTTGCTGACGCGAACAAGCTTTATTTACTCAGATGGTACTGTCCAAATATAACTTATAAAATTCCATTTGATACTTGAGAGACAAACCCACACACTTTCGGAAGTATGTACTTAACAAAAACGAGAAAACTTACCGAAGAATGACTTGGTTCCGTAGGTTCATCACTGACAAGTAATAGTCCTTCATTATTTGGTCCTGGTAAATGTATGTTAAATATTTCTGGTTTGTCAGGGAGAGCAGATACACGTGACTTTAACAACTGAAGTTGATAGTTTTTATCATTCTTCCAAACCTGCAAAATAAATAAATAAAAACGTGTACGTACTTGCCTGCGTTAGCAAAATGTAACAATTGTGGTAATTGCGGTTACACCAAGTTATTATTGGTGGAAACTTGATACTTATCATTAAAACATATGACATTTCTGTTCCCAAATGTAACCACTCATTTTATTGTATATTGTTCCTTTTTATATTATTGTCAATAATATTGTCAATAATTTTGCCATAAAAATCATAAGATACTATGGTTTTTACGAGCAAAGGTATAAGATGGATAGTCCAACCAGGTGCTGCTATCCCTATTTGTGATAAAGTGACAAAGTTCTTACCTGCTTAAGGTTTGTGTCGTATTTTGACGGTGAGGTGTATTTGATGGAAAGGGAAGAGGTGTATTGAGCCAACAGAGGATCTTGCGTTTCGCTGCAAACACAGTCTGACGGAGAACTACACATGCAGCTGCACGATGACGTCATTGACGTCCTGTCACTCTCAATTACTGATGGTGCGTCTTCATTGCCTAAAGAAACAAAGAATAAAGTCATATATGTATTTTTATATCTATTTCATAATATTCTTAGTAATACATAATTAACGATATTTGATGATAGGTAGAATGTAAAACTATTCTTACTCGTTGGTACACGGCCCAATGATCCAGTACTGGTACCAGATGCAAACACATCTTGATCTTGCTGTGGATCTGGGAGATCCAGACTGCAGTCACAACTATTCATTGACGGAGTGAAGGAAGCGCTGCGTCGCATTGAAGGATCATACATTAAACCTGAGAAGGGAAAAAATTAATTAATTGAAAATGTATAATTTTGAAAATAGTCCATTGCCTTGGTACGGAAAAGTTAAAATTGAAATTATAGTGTGAATTCAGAAAATGAAGACTCAAAGTTACCTGATGAATTTAAGCTGCTATTTGACGTATCTAAACCATGGGCCGGGCAAGGTGGCTGCCACTTAGACGTTTTTCCCCTGTTGTCACCAATGACGAAAGCAAACCCATCAGTAACATCTTCATCAGCATCCTCCTCAGTATCCTGCACTGCGTTGTTCTTGTTTTTGTCTTCTGGTGTATGGTCAGCATAAGTAGCACTGGCGGACTGGTTTGATGATTGAGTGCTACCCAAAGATGAGTTGGACTGATAACTGTCCATACTGCCCCGACTGACGTTGCTTTCCACGCTGCTTCTACTAATCAGTGAGTCGACACTGGTTTGTGACTTCAGCAGAACACAATTGTCTTCCCAGGCTTTGGTCTCCTCTTTCAATGCAGTAAACCACTTGCTGAACTGACAAAGGTCTGAAGCTGCCAGATACGTACTTTTGGCGTTTAGATGACAAAGCTTGAAACACAATTTTCGCTGCTTGTCATTCTCCACCAATTGCACACTGCACTCATTTAGCGGAAGCACCAAGTCTGGGGTTTCTGACGGGTAATCCGATCTATACCCAAAGAAATAGGACTTGGATACGACACAAAAGATCCTGGACCATTTAAGTAATTGTTTGTGATGCAACCATCCAGATGTTTTTATGTCATCTTCATTATGTTCACTGAGTGTAGCGTATTCGTTACTGTTCTTGTATCTTGCGCTGAACATCCGGATTCTGAAGGACCCTGAGGGAGATCTGCTTCTGGGTTTCTTTCTGTCTTTGTCATCTGTGCTGATGGAATCAGCAGAAGCGCGGCGGGTCAACAGAGCACTTGCGATAGAAGCCGGTAGAGGAATGGATTTGATGCGTTCCTCCAGTGATCGAGTAACAACACTTCTGGATCCAGATTTGGTGGAATTTACACACAAATCTGGATTGTCTTTTCCATTCAAATCGATTGTTTTCACCGCATTCCTGGTCCATAAGGCTTTAAATCGTGACAAGCTCTCAACAGATTGCTTACTTTCAGTTGAGCTGGCTGATACCTCAGAACCATTGGAACACAAACTCTCCTGTGAACCCATACTCCACGAATGGGTCCTCAACAGTTTCTTTTTTCCCTTGTCATTTCGTGTTACATGACCATCACTTCGTGATAGTTTACCCGACTTCAACTTCTTTTTCTCGTTTGTTGTTAAATCGTTGTGTGATCCAAACGAGGTAGTTCTTTTCACTTTGGAGAATGCTAACTTTTCATCATCGCCTGGAACATTGCCGTCAGAACTTCCATTGCTGTTACTGCTTCTACAAGAATCTCTCAAGGGGAGAATTGGTTCTGACTTATTGGAACGAAGTTCACTACCAGAGTCTGATTCACTGTTACAATGTTTTCTTTTTGATTCCTGAGAGCAGAAAGATGGACTAGATTCTCGCGAGTGACTTTGAGCGTTATTACCCGAAAAACTAGATGGAACATATCCTGAGTCTGTGTTTGAATCCTCATCGGAGTCTGTGAATAGATCCTGACTAAGATTAGTTGCCACAGTTACCATCGCAACCCACTTGTCAATGATTTCTTTGGTTTCTGCGCCAAACATGAACCTTTCTCCCGAGTTTGGGCTGTAGATAGCGAACTGGTGTCTCTGGACGCCGCTGATGGTCAGTGACTGTTCCTCAGAACGTTCCTGGTAAGTACATGTAGCCTTATTGAGTGTGTCCTGTTTGGCAGATGAGAAGACCATGGCCTTGACCTTGTGACCTGGAAGCATGATAACCTTGAGAGGTCGTTCTGACTGGCGTGTTTCAAAGATGCAGAGTAACATGTCGGCAATGACACACCATCTCCTTCTCCCGGATGACTGATCCACTAACCATCCAGTGTGATCTGGATAAAGGTTGGATTGTGTCACCACGTCATCCAGTGTGCCAATTTGAGTGTTGCCATTTAGTAGTGAAGCCATTTTGTCTCTTAGTTTGCTACTGTATGATGCTAGTCTTGCTCCTCTGGATTTTAAGCTTCGAGGAAGAATGACAAAATGTTTGAAGAAATCCGCTGATCTCTGCGATGTTAGGTACTCACAAAGAAACTCCACATCTTGGTATGGACTGTCTAGTGCTGCGTATTTCAAACGTGTACCAACCTAAAAATGGAAGAAAAACACATTAAGATCACATCACATTGAGTTTTTGTTGCACTCCCATTGAGCATAAACCTTTTATGTAGAGCCTACCAAAAACATCTGATGAATGCAAATTTAATTACACAGTAGTCTATTCCTAAAGGTGTTAACCATAATAAACATCTTTATATCCATTCCAAAGTGCATGCAGACCACAAATTACTTCCTAGAGATCGAAATTAACTTTAAAACATGGTCATTGTACTTTCGTTTCAACCAAAAACTTTCTTGTGAGTCAACAAAGGTTTGACACAACAAGCAAGTTAACTTTCCTGATCATATTACATTTACCTGTATATATCCTCATTGCAAACTTTTATTGAACTATGCAAAGCTATACTATAATGTGAAAATACCTTGTTTTGGCTATGGTTTATTTATGACGCACATAAACTTTCCATCTACGCTAACACAAAAGTCTAAATGTTTCATTACTTGTCTTGCCCAAGAGAGCTTTTTCTTAATGAATAAGTAAAAACTTTTCCCTGTGTATATTAACATGTTGCAGAAAGCCAGAAGTTTTACAGCAATACATGTTAATGCATTTCGTTCATTATCTTGCGTAGTTTTACGAGTATGGCAGCAGAAAATTTCGCGACACTCATGGATGGAATTCACGGATGCTTTCTTAACAATTGTAAGATGCCACGTTCTCAATTAACGCGTCCGACACGTCATTTGGACGAAATCATTAATACGCATCAAACTTCACACTTCCTCAGGAAGGATTGGCCATTTCTTATGTCGCACTTAACTTAGTGAACCTGTCATAAGTACAGGTTAACGAGAAAGGTGAAATTATAAGTAAAATGGCTAATATATTAAACCGTGCCAAAGTATGTGAACCACCAAGTGACATTTGACGATATTCCAATGTTAGGTAAGAAAAATATCCAAACCTTCGGCGAGGGCGAGAATATTGGAAAAAATCCAGAAATATATAATAAGGTGTAACACAAGTTTTGGGAATTATTATGAGTCAAAAGTAAGATTTGTACCCAAAAATATGTATACGAATGTCACTTGGTGTAGCAATATGTATGCACGAACAAGCCCAAATACATAATTACAAAAACCGTAACAACATGCCAAAGGAAATATTTTCTGATCAAATTCCGTAAGTTCTAAACATTGGCACATTCTCCACACCCCGGTATTACCTAGAAAAACACACCTTCAAATTACAAACTTCCAAAACAATTTAGTACCAACCTTTCACTTAAGGATCATCCGTATGCCACTAATAAATCATTTTCCAAGTACACTTTGAATTTGAAAATGAGACTCTTACATAAAATTCGAATATGCTTTACATTTTGAAAGGTAACTGATTTACTAACTTGCGTGTCTGTCAGATATTAGTACTCTCTGCACGTTTCTACCTCAATACTGATTGATAGCTGTTTTTCTGACCTTTGCCACCTATTCCTTTTCCATAAAAGTACAAAAGCTATCCAGGAAAATATTCAAAATATTTTAATAACCAATCGAGTTCAATGAATATGTTTATTAACGCAACAATTTAGCCCGCAGCAAATAACTGTACGTTTCGAAATACATAAATGCTTCACTATCTTGTACTATCATCTTAATTAAACATATTGACAATGACAAATGAAAACCAAGGAAATACACCTAGTTCTCCATCTAGTTTACTACAAGTAAACTGTTAATTTCAAGTTTGTCTCTACCTTGTTATTTGCAAAGTGATTTCTATCCACTAGTTACAGTTCTGAGCTGAATAACTGAACAAATGACCACCTTCACCAGGAAACATTGCAATTTGGAAAATAGCAATGCTGACAATACCCTTTCAGATGTATACCTCAGACATCTTTATTCGCATATTTAAATAGATATTTATCATTATTTGTGAACAATAATATCTTGTGTAGATATCTTTCAATTTTGTGTGCAATAACCACTTCAAACACACTGGTAATTCATAAGCCAAACAACTTTGACGTAGATCCCTTTCATTTCCAGATAACCTTTACAGCTGCCCTCACCCTATCTTACCCATCTCGGATAATTATCCTATTACAGTCATTACAACCCATCATTTTGTAATTTTTACATACTGATTATAGCACCCCTTCTGACACTATCCTCATTGTTTCAAGCAAAAAAATATATAACTCACTTATAATGCAGCGAGCAATTTACATTTTAAGACGTGGAAGATGCGTAAATAGGGGTAGGTTAATACACTATCAACGAGACTTGTATCCAATGTATTGACGTGTTTTCAAATGTATATTGGTACCCAAGGGCAACATCATTAGGTTTTGCGACTCTGAGTTTCTAAATGCCAATACGTTTTCACGCAATGGTAATAAAGTTATGTAATAGTCAATAATATGCAATCTGCCTAAAAGTTGTACCTGCCCGTAAATCTTCCACACACTCAAGAAAATACCTCATTAAACATTGATATCTGGGCAACGAAATCCGTCAAGTTACGACTCTTTAAGTTAAACATCCATTGTATTGAGCAATGTATTCCAAAACATCCAAAGTATTACCTCTTTAATCCCTTGATTGTATGCCTCATTTGGTGTGTTATTCCAAAGTAAGAATGATATGTGTAAACCTAACTTAATCAGTTGTAAGAAATCCGTTGCTTTCATGCGAACCAAACATGTGTACTAAAGTCAAATCCTAAAATTGCGCCATATATAGGGAAGTCTAGCACCCATGTAGTAACACCTATCATGCAGTTAACGTTTGAAATCAAAGTCACATAATTTATAAGGTTACCGACTCTATGTGTGGTCCTGATGGAACATTGACTCTGATCGCGGAACAGGCAATTCTGTCTATCACATGTTCACATTATCTCTGTGCGCCTGTCTGAAACACGGACAAGATGCGATGGTCAAATCTAACAAAACCTTTGAAGCGCAATTATCACAATTCTTTCGTCTGCTTTCCATCTTTCATTCTGTTGATATTCTTTTGTCATAAAACATATCTCACACACATTACTTTTCCATGATACTCAGCAGGAAATATAAGTTCATAATCGAAATGACAAACATGATCGCTATTAAAAGTGAATCTTCCTAAGCGCCTGCTGCATTTTCTTACTGTTGGCAGAGCTCAACATATGACAGGGCCGGACATATTTACATTCAACGTGAAAACACAGCTGAAAACTCCTATAAAGCTAATTTAAAACAAAGTGCAAAATAAAATACAAACACACAGTTGCATAAACAACAATGATATTTGAGACTGCATCCATCTTACCTTGTTAGTGACTTAGTTCTTTATTGTTCATAATGAATATATTTGCTGTAACGCAAAAAATTACGAACTGTCACGACCATTCACTGCGGTTGATAGAAAACGTCCTTTAACGCACATCTGCTACTTTCGACACCTGTAAGTTTGTACCTTAACAACTGCTCAACTTTGCCCATCTGTATTTTCTTGAGGCGACAAAGTGAACAAGTTATGGCTCAAACAGACACAATTAGACAAACGTCTAAAGCACTAAACAATAGGACGATCAAGGATGGTCCTAAAACATCTGCTTGCCATGCCTTTGTCGCCAAGGATGGTAAGCAGATGAAACCAGGTATTAGGGATAAACACTGACACCTATCTACATGTTATACACCTGTTTAAGGGATCCATACACAGATCTAGTACATTGCTGCCGCAACCCATAATCCACCTAAATACTTTCAACTAGTTTTCGTAGATCTGTGTGAAAATGACTAAATCTCGAATAAAACATTTCGTGGTAAATTAGTTAAACATACTATCTATATTTGACCAAATTCTCCGCATTCTGGGTTTCAAAACGATTTCATGGTGATCACTGGGACAAAGAATTTTCTGGTTTAGAAGGTCATATATATATTGAAGAAAACATAACCCTGAAAGAAAGTAACAATACACCTTTTCCTACGTTTAGTCACTAAACAGTACAGATGGTTAGAGACTAAGTATGACAACCTGTCATATCAAGTCCCACGGGTAACTAAACTTTAACTGAGGCACCCACTTTGATCTTCTTCAGCAATTATACATTGACATATAACAAAATCTCTTTCACACAAAAATTATTTTATGGTACTTTTCTTTTCGGTTGGTAAATTTCAAAAGGAAAATAGAGTATAATGGCAAAGGTTCTACTGCATATTCTTTGTATCTTTGAAGAAGCACCACTTCATATAACTATAAGGCAACAATCACCCCCAGACCTTTCCACCTAAATTTACACCTCACCGTTTAAACACTTCAAATTGCCATTCAGACCGTCAACTTTCTCTCGTTTATATGAAAGAAATTTGACGCCTCATGAAATAATATTAAATACATGAGCGCGAAATAGTTTCTCGCCCTATTCACTTTTGAATTCCACTAAATTCCAAGAAATGACAGGGTAAATATGAACATACCAGAAGCGTGTACAACGTATATCCAAATATTCAATGAAAATAACAAAGTATTCCATGGTGGTCGTTTACGAAGTCATGTCATTTATCATACATGATCAAAGTAATAATATGCAACACTTATTCATAAGTTATTTCCAAGATGATGATGCTAGTTCACCGAACATGCCGGAATATTTCAAAGGTGATTATTCTAATCAACTGCGTAGCTTGTGACAGGAGATGATTTCAACTTTTTGTGCTTCTAGCAATTGCGGAGAAAATAATACATAAATCAGTCAATTGTCGCATGAATTTAGCTGGTATCACCCGTGGCTGACATTACCTACTCAAGATTCATTTCTCACTGTCATCTAATGACCACTGTTATAAATGACCAAGCTTTAAAAAATGCTATTTCCCTCCGGTCCAGCTAACAAGTACATCTTGTATGCTATTAAAGTTGTTTGTTTTCTTACCCCTCTTCTTTAAATGGCAATTTCATTCAACAAACTTCTCCAAAGGAATGTTGTCTTAGTGAAATACGCGGGAATTCAGTTGACAATTGGCGAAAATGACAGTGTTGCTCAAAACGTAATGAGGTGTATTTTAATTAATTAATGTGTAATGTATACTTCCTTTCTATGTGAATAAGAGCAGTACAGGCGTTTATTTAAAAGAGTCAGTCCCCACAATACTGAATGACAATGATTTAGATTGTTCTTTAAAAAGTATAATGAATGACTTACCAAAATATTTACGTCTTTCCGTCAAGAACGCAATTACGATATCCATGCAATTTGTATGAAAACAATAATATCTCCACAAGTTAGAAGGTACGTCCTCCTTCACTTCTGCGTATTTGTACCTTCTACTTTAAAGCCTTATTTCCTTATACCACTAACACGTATACCCTTAAAGATCCTTGCCAAATGGGCTGCTATTGCTGGAAGCCAAGTCTTGTAACAATTGGGGAACACCAAGGATTTTAGGCTAATAATGACTTCCTAGTGGTATATCCCTGGAAGGGGTCTATGTCAAACCATTGGTAACTCATTAAGCTCCTATGTAATCTTTGGCTTACTCCATTCTTGCTTGTAACTTAAAGACTTTGATAAAATCTGTTTGTTGCATACGTACTATGTAATTTAACCGATAACAGAT
The DNA here is from genome assembly GCA_038406195.1 of Haplosyllis anthogorgicola. NCBI lineage: Eukaryota > Metazoa > Annelida > Polychaeta > Phyllodocida > Syllidae > Haplosyllis > Haplosyllis anthogorgicola. The sequence goes on along the minus strand of JBCAUI010369959.1, from coordinate 3,534 downwards.
TGTTTTTACTGATATGCCTCATGACGTGTCACAGTCTAGTCCTAAGTAACGGTTTTTCTATCTTAGTTCCTTATTTTGTAATAAAATTAGGATAATTTGGGGAACAAAAGCCTTCATCTGTCTACCTAATGGAATGTATTGTCTCAATCTATGGCCGATAATCTCAGATTTAATCATTATTATCCTATGTACGAAAAAACGTAACGTGTCACTATATTCCTAATTGCGCGTGTCAAACTACAGGATTAATTTATAAATAAATTTGCTAGATCGCGCTGATCATCATTTTTCTATCATTTCTGATCACTTCACTGATGAACTAACTAAAAATTTGTTTTTCAAGCTTATCAGCAGTGTTCTGGACACAGAAGTCCTTGCTTCTTAATAAAAAGAAAAAAAATTAACGTGCAGTAGAACCTGTTTTGAGAGACACCCTAATTTGTCAGGGCAAATATGCCGTAAAAGGCAGGTATGCCGTAAAAAAAAAGGTGCCGCTCAAAACAGGTTCTACTGTATGAGTATTTTTCACTTACGCGCAACTTTTCGTAAACGGTGTGGCAATAGTCGTCACAGAGTTTAATTTAAATAGATAATCTGTTCAGGGATCAAAACAACTACTTAATCCTAAATACATTTGAATATAAACCTGTCATATCAACAGGTCTTTCAATAATGCCGCACTAAACACCATATAAGTTGATAAAAGATAAACATGTATAGATGAGCTGTCCAACAGCCACTTGTAAATCCTCTGCGTGTAGTTTGGGTACACTGTTGGATATACATTCCCAGGTTTAAGGGCTTAACACAAAATACTTGTTTTGGTGATAAACTGTTAATAGTCGTAAACATTCGGATTTTCGGTATTAAGAAATAACTTTTCACCTGAAGCTGTACAAGGATTAAGATAAATTCGATATATTGGATCGATGTAGTTCTAATTGGTTGTTTGGTTTTGAATCACAGAAACTATTATATATCAATTTCTTATTTTGAATGTTTGTTTTTCTTTAAATGACGCAAAAAAATTTCTTTGGCTTTCTTTGCATTTGGTGAAAAATAATTAACGTCACGTGGTGCTTCTGATCGGTTTGTGACGACTTGTTTGGGATTTTTGTGCTTTATCATTCGGATTACATTTCCGTCACACTTTAAAATTAGGTCTTCAAAAATAAAAGCTCACGAAGAGGTAACGTGTTGCACATGGCAAAATATTTGTTGCAAGTCGATTGGGAAAAAATCCTTGATTATTCTGATCAATATAAATTTATTCGCTATTGAGGAACCAAATTCAAGTTTTTCCTATCGCCTTTCTACGGGAAAGAGATGTCTAAATATATTTTTAATCCTGATATATGTGTACACGTACAATGACAGCAATTCACTGTAAGTGAAGGACGAGTGATTGTTCGTAACTGAAGGACGAGTTAATTTTTTATGTTTTATTTTTGCAACATTCTGTTTCAAGGCCTAACAAATAATTCACAACAAATCGTTTAATACTTTTCGTGTTTCTTTACGTTCAATTTGTGGTATCCACCCTTTTTTGGGTACAAATTGCTTTAAAAATTGGTGAAACTATACAGGGAAAGGAGTTATGATCTCTTTCTTATTCCAAATTATTATTATTGTATCTTCCGCCTATTTGTTTTAGTAAACTTTTTTTAAAGACTTCATTGGACCATCAATCTTATTTATAAAGGTTGACGTTTTGTCAATCCTTTGTTTGTAAGAGGCTGACATTTTGTCCCTCCCTGCTCTTTTAAATTTCGCCGAATTCAAAAAAAAAGAAGAAAAATCAGAAGTATTTTTTTACAAAGAACAGGCCAAAAGTAGAAGTCATGTAAGGTTTTTCCAATTAATTTTTGTTTGTCTAAGGTTAATTAGGCTTATTATCCTAATTAACTTAATTTGACAAACAAAAATTAAATTGAAAAAATCTCTATTGACTTTCTTTAACTAGATCTATTTGCAGTGAGCTAATTCATCACGATATCTCATGCGGAATGGTAAGATAAATGGGGCACCATGATCCAAATTACGAAAAAAATATTCTAAAGAAATGCTCACCTGTGCATCAGGAGTCTCCTGCTTCCAAGCCATGATTTCTGTCATCTTTTCTCTGAAATAGTAAAGTAATTCTATTATAAATGTTTGTTTTGAATTCGTATTTCGTTTAGGAAAAAATTGCAAGGTTTTTTCGTGGACGCCAAACAGAATTGTGCTGACCAATAAATTAAACTTTACACGTGGTAATAATGTGTATACAATTACCATTTATAAATGTATCCTTAATTTTAAATTTCTTAGACACTATCTCCTCGACATCATTTTACTGTTTTAGGTGTCCTCCGTTATAACTGCTTTGTTTTTATTTGCTACGAAAAACAAGTGCTTGGATGGTATTGACACCAATGCCACAAAACTGCAATCAATTGTCTTTCAATTGAAAAAAAAGTTCCCAAAAGTGTCACTTCTTTCAACGAAAATACTTAACGGTAAAATTCACACATTTTCTAGTTGTCCTTCTGTTGAAAGACACCCTTTGAAAAATGCGGTGGAGTAAATCAAAGAAGTTTACCTGCGGTTTCGATGTGTTACACAGATCCCTTTATCTTCTCGCGAAATATTTGTCTCCGCAATCAGGTGCCAAGCCCTCAACAATACCAAATCTGTAAAGGATGCAAACAACTATATCCGTATGTTACACACGCATCGCAACAGATACTAAAGGTCCACTCGAAAATATACAACTTGCGGTTAACGAATCATAAATTTGATAACAATAAAACATTTCATGCAAATTGGCAGATATCCACTGGTTATATCATAATACCATTTGCCAATGTGTCTACAATCTGATACATGCCATTGGCATGCAGATTATACATTGGAGTACACTTTACGTTACGTTACTAAATAATATATACAATATGATTATTGTACAAAATAATTTTCAATGGTTTCACACAAAGTGTGCCACACAACAAGAACTTTCGTTGCCATACAAATTCTTTATGCATACGCATATTTAACTTGTATCTTAAATGTCTTTTCCTTTCGTCAAGTCAATTGAATTGATGCACATTCAAATATCATATATTCAGTATCAAATATCATTAGCACATCAGCTCATTATCACATCATAGCATACCTTAGCAGTTTCATTTATCACATTTAAAATGACCATGCAAAATAAACGAACTAATTCCAGTCAATTAAACGTTTGTAAGATATAAATTCTCTTTCACATGCTTAATGGTACTAATTATAATTGTTCCCTATTTACTTGATCAATTCATTATCCCAATTCAAACATTATTTTAGCCTGCTGACCGGGTGTGAAGAAACTAAGTATAATTAGACAAACATTTCATAGAGAACAAATATGGCTGCTAATTATTAAAAATAGGTCCAGATGGACCTGTACTCATTTGGCATTATCATTAACTGAGACAACATACAGGTTACAATATCACATGGATGTAAATAAAGTGTCTAAGATCAAATCCCAAATTAGTGACCCATGAAAAA
>JBCAUI010369848.1:0-14732 GCA_038406195.1 Haplosyllis anthogorgicola | reverse complement strand
TGGGGCGCCCCAAGGTTGGCGTCCCCCCCCCTACGAGAAATCCTGGATCCGCCACTGTCATTCACGCGAGTTTTGGCCAATTTTAGCCAAAATTAGTTCAACACCGACGAGGTTGGCGCCTCTAGTGCAAAAGTTCTTGATCCATCACTTAAAGACACAGAAAATTTTATAAAGGGTTTAAGAAATAAATCTTCTTTCAAAAAGATCAATAATAAGTTGAACAGCACTTTTTTCTTGCAAAATACATCTTTACTTCAATGATTGTTATCTATGCTTAGATACGAAGACCTGGCTGATTCACCTGTTGAGACAGCAAGAATCATTTATGATCATGTAGGAAAATCCATGCCGGAAGCTGTCACAAAATGGTTGAAAGAAAGTACCCATGCTGCTCGTGACGGATCTGTGTTTCAGGTATTATTTCAAACGACAGAAATTCTAGTGCGGAAGACACACAGTCAAGATTTATTCGATTCTCAGTTATATCGGGTAGGTCATTTTTAAATGATCTCGATCTTCATGTGATCTTTACTTTGAAAATTAAAGCAACTTTTGCAACTGTGACCTCATACTGGACTAAAGACCATGGTACATGGTACTGAACTTAAATTAAGCATGAACTTAAATTGAAGGTGTATGAGCATAGATTATATCACAAAAGTGATACGTTTTAGGTTACACCAGACAAAAAAGTCTGCAGAGCCTTTTGAGATAGGCCTGCAGGCAGACTCCAAGCATTACATTCTCACATGCGTGTTGACTCCAAACCGAATCACTTGAAGCTAGGGGTCTCAGATTTTTATCGATAATCGATTATATCGATAAAATACTTTTATCGATAAATTAATTGCAGTCAAATTTCATAGTCGATTATTGAAGTCACAGTTGAAGTACCAATTAAAGTGAATAAATCACTTGCAATATCAAGTAAAATTTAAAAACAAAATAAAATAAAATAAAATAAATAATATAAATGAAGCCACTAACTTTACAAGTGATGGTGAAGCCATTTTCAATTATAAGATCTTTGTGAAGTGGCTTCTTTAGTTTTGTTGAATTTAGTTTATCGAACATTAGTAACATTAAGACATTTTTATTAAAATATGATTTTATGTAAATGTCATATTGTTCTTGTGAGTATCATGCCTTGATAATCGATTATTATCGATAAACAGACCTCGATCATAATCGATAAATTTTTTTTATCGATTACAACCCCTACTTGAAACCCTTAAACTGAACCACTTTAATTTTACAATTTCTCATACGCAAATGTTGCTAGCCAAATTCAGTAACTCATGATTCCTTTATTAGAACAAGTTTTAAATGTAGGTTAGCAACGGATTGACTACATAATATTTTAGAGGGTGAAAAATAAACTTTTTGGCTAAGTGGTTCAGTTTAGGGTGTTAAGGTAGCAATAATCTCAAGCATTACAAGATATTCCCATTAACGTCGCTTTGCAAACGAACCCGGATGCTCCACCGTACAGTGTGAGGCCATGGTGAAAGGGACTGAGAGGCACGATAGAGCCAATTGGCTCGTTGAGTTAATAGGAAAAGTTTGTAATTTCCGTAGTGAAACTCAAATATGTCAGTTCCTGAAATTCCTATAATTTTGGAAACGTTTAGAACAAAAGAATTCCACCATGTGCGTTTGATGTGCTATTTTTCCAAAACTAATAGGAATTTCATCGTCTGTTGGTACTAGGCATCAGTTCAGGAAAATCATGTCAATTTGGGAGCTTTTTGAAAAAAGTTAATTCTGTTACCGCGCGTTACTCCTTCCGATAGAATTGAAATTAAATCAACTTACTTTAATGTTACAATGACCTTGACATTGACCCAAGGTCAATGGGAAGGTCACCACTAATAGCCAAAGTAATTTAGAATTTAATTCAATGAACTCTGTTCTAGTGAAAAGATCTGACGTCAAAGTTTCTTTGGGGAAAAACTAACGAAATGTGAAAGCATTGGACTGTTTTTGCAATTTATTTCATAGTTCAACTCAAAGTAAAATCACGTGCTGACATAGGATCGATTGCAAGCCTATCCTGGGAGATTAACTCCAGCCCGGAGGGCTAGCAGGACATGCCAATGTTACCGTGAAACAGTGCTACCAACCCTACATGCAATACCCTTAATAAACGACCAAATTACATCACAATAATCAATTATTTCCAACTTAAATCCCAAATTTCAAGCAAATTCGACCATTTAAACCACTTTATTTGAATTATTTTGGCTCAGTTTATGATATTTTCATCATGTGCAAGCATTTCATCATGTAGAGCCATTCAAAATTTGTTTAATTTTGTTAATATAAACCTACTGGCGCAGCCTGAGCTGGGTGCCTTTCCATAAACTTCTTGTTAGAAGCTTATTCCTTAGCTTCCCGAGCTTCAATTTTCAATCCACTCGATCACTAAAGGCAATGCTCACCCCTGATGGTAAGGGCTACCTGACTGTACATTGAGCCACCACGACAGATGTTTTTGAGATGACCGGTCTGTGACCCAGTCGATAGCGATTGGTGCATCACCTTCATGATGAAATGCTTGCACATGATGAAAAGATCATAAATTGAGCCAAAATAATTCAAATAAAGTGGTTTAAATGGTTGGATTTGTTTGAAATTTGGGATTTAAGTTGGATATAGGGCAAATTTTCAATTATGCTAACTTATTTTTACTAGACTTTCAGTAGACATGTTTCATATGTACAGGTGCCAAATTTTATGAATTACTTCATGGTATTAATTGCAATTTTTGTTTTTATAGTTAAATTATTAAATTTTAATATTTTTGTACACAAAATAGTTCTGTGTGATAAGGTTTTACCCTGGTCAGTTTGTCATTGGTCATTCATGAGGTCATATACTTGTAATAACAATACTTAACAATGATCTCAAATGGTTTGTACCCTGTATCTGCTGTAGTTTAGCAAATTTGATTGACATTTTAATGACAAGTACCCTCTTTAGAGAGGTTAAACAACACAAAATCTTTGAATCTTTAGAGAAATTGAACGACACGGCAATTTACGTACAAGATTATAGCTAAAATTATGTGATGGTGTGCTGAACTGCAATGGTAAAGCATAGGAATTTCCTTCCGCCCAACAACTGTGGCAGCACCTGACGGGCAATAAATACAAGCTACACTTCGTTCCCTACTGAACATACTAAGTTTTGATATTGACATACTCATGTTATCGTCACTGGCAGGGTACCCGTGGCAGAATACTTGTGTACCAGTAGCCATTGTGTCATACATTATGTATGTTTACACAGATTTTTGCTAGATTGAAATATATACTTACAGTCAATATTGCTGGTTTGTTTATAACAAACATATCCCACGCAGTGAGACCAATCTGAGTACCCGTCAGTTTGTTCAGAAACATGTTCAGCTACAATGGAAGTTCAGTTCAAAAGTAAACTGTATGTGTAGGGTGGAATTTTTTCGCCTTTTTGTCGTCGTAATCGTCTTAGTTATGAATACACATCTGGATTGCACGCAGGATATCCTTTCAATTATTTAAATTTCCCATCATATACTCACTACGAAAATTTAGACGGATAACAGTTACGATGTATCCTAAGTTGCCTTTGAAAATTCGATTGTAAAATTTCTACACGTAGTAAATTTATCGAAATACCTCAAGCTGCCGTTCACTGGTGGCAGTTTGTACTCGAATACTGTATATATCTGCTAGTGGAGCATGTCCCTGCAAACACATCAAGTAAAGGAATTTTACTAGCAAAAGGTGCCAACAAATCAGTAGCGGATCTACGGGGCTTTAGAGGCCTGCTCCCGAGCCCTGTAACAACATGTAATATTGCCGCTATCTTAGGCCACAAGTATTTCGAGTCATTGCTACCCCCCAACAAATTTCATTGCAATTCAAAATGTATGTTAGGAAATTCGTCATTTTTGCTATTACAAGTGAAGTGTGTGATAACATGCTGGACTTCCCATAGTAAGCTAACGGACAAAAGTTCATCGGTAAAAACGATGATGGGGGCAGCACCTGACGGGCCCTAAATCCAATGTATATTTTGTATTATGATGTTCTAGATCCACTACTGCAAATCAATGAAAATATCTCATTTAGCAACAATGGCATTCTATGCTGTGTCCTTCATTTTTAACAAATACACCGTTGTTTTCTTGCAATGAAAATACATGAACAAAAATTCCATCCCCTGATAAACTCCTATTTTTCATATTCATCAGTATGTCGAGGATAACTGTTGAACTTCAGAGAAAATCCAGGTCAGAATAACATAAGAAATAACTGTTTACGATTTTTCATGGGACACATTAAGCTATGTATGACATCATAAGAAAAACTGCGACAATCAATAAATGAGAATTATTCTCAAAGTTCTATCGAACGTATAATTTTTATCTCCTTGAAAGACCTTGCTATCATATAATTCTTGGTTCTTAAACACGATATATATCCGTGGTGGGAATATTCCCACCTGGTTAGAGAAAGATGAAGTAGATGTGGAACTAGAGGTGAGACAAGTAAAATGTATTTTTGCTTTGTTATGACTAATCTTTATCAATAGACAGAAAATGAAATGTATTACAATGGAACCTTTCATGCAATACTTTGAAGAGACTTTTTCAAACAATATTTTGGTTCCAATTTAAGTTTGTACAACTCATAAAAATACTAAATAGATTTATTAATATGGGATTACAGTACACAGAAATGGTATCATATGGAAACGAAGAGAACAAAGGAGACAACGAAAGAATTTCACGCTGTGCTTTTGATGCGCTATTGTTAAACTTCTGATACGAATTCCGTATACTGGATTATTTATCTGACCAAGGTTTCATCAGACGGCCTTGAGGAAACCAGAATTTCAACAAATATACTCTCATAAATACATAGATCTACGACAAAGGTCACAGTACGGATTCTGTTCAAATTTTGATGAAGAAAAAGAAATTGAAGAGAATAAAAATAGTACTCATACATATGGTGTTAGCACATATGTTGTCGGTACATCCTTGCATTTTGATGACACCCGTTTCACTAGTAAATTATACACATTGGATGAAATTCGCATCAGTTTTGGAACAATAGCGATCAAAAGTACAGGGTGAAAATCTGTTGTTCTCTTTTTGTTCTGTACATTTCCAAAATGATGGGAATTTCAGGAGTTGGTGTTTTACCTGATCATTGATCTGAGTAGCAGCAACAGACACGACCATCATTTGTAACAAGACGTAAACCAACCGGAACGAGTTTATTATCCTGCAAAAAGGCAACAAAAAGAGTTCTCAGAACGTTAGGTTGGTGAGAGAAAGTAACCTGATTTCGAACTTCCAGTCAAGTGCACCCCAGTAAAGAATCACAATACAAAATCATGAAGTTCCTATCAGGTTTGGAACAAAGGCACAAAAAGCAGCGTTGAATTCTTTTGTTTCCTCCTTAGGTCTGTATATTTCCAAATTGATAGAAGTTTCATGATTTGTCATGGCTCAAGGGTTTTCCAGGTAATTCAGGCTAGATTTGACATAAATTTTATTATATAACATTACAAAGCAATAAAACAATGTATTTTAGACTATTTTACCTGAACACTATATCGTCATCATCTGGGTACACAATAATATAGAGCAACAGGCATAGAAGAGGCACGTTGGTCATGTAAGTGTTCGCTATGTAATACTTAAAGTTCTGATCTACATCCTCAACAAGTTTACATCTCTTCTGGTGCATTATCCGGAATTTCTCTATTTCATCTGTAAATGTTCCGTCCTCTCGAATTTTCATTCTGGAAATAAATGTGACTGTTTCTTCTTGAACAGTTCCTGAAATTCCTATTAATTTGGAAACGTACAGAACAAACAAGGGAACAAAAGAATTTCCCGCTGAGCTTTTGCTGTGCTATTGTTTCAAAACTAATATACATTTCAGGAGCTGGTAGAAAATGACACTTGACAGTTGAGAAATACACTTACGTTTCATAGGTTATCTGAGATAACATTTTCAGAGAACTGAATGTGCCAAAAAGTAAATAAGCAACGGAACATTTTCTTGTACAACCCAGTGTCCTTCATTTTCCAGAATAACAAAGTATTTTTATGTGGACAATACATACTTGAAGGTTCTGCAGAGGTATTCAAACTCCTTATTGAGGCTGTAACAGATGACTGTGTAGAAAGTCAAACTCAACATGGCAACATTAGAGTTAATGGAAACGACAACTAACATGAAAGCCTTGAAAACTTCAAAACCGGGTAGTGTGTGTGGGACAGGAACTGAAAAAGGAAAGTACAATTTATGAATAAAATAATGGCTGATGGCTGTTCGTGCTCATTTTATTAAGATACCAAATAGACATGATTTTACGAAAATGTCTTTATATATACTTTACAACATTTTATTGGGTTCAATAAGTGTGCAAGGAACTGAGGCAGTAATCTGTAGTGCAAGAAAAAAGTATTGATTTTTGATTTTTGTTTTTGTTTTTGTTTTTTGGACCAGGGTCCACTTTTCCTACTTCTGATTGGCCTGCACTCTTGCTTGTTTGTGTGTAGCGGTCCCAAGGGTTATTTCTGGTTTTATACCTTCTTTTAGTAAGGACCCTCAAGTTAGCAGAGGGTTGCAGGCAGCGGGGGGGGGGGCGGGGCTCGAACCCAGGCAGTCCGGGGAGTGTACTACCACTCAGCCCTGCCGGTCAGACTTACTTTTAAAGGTCCTAATCAGATGGACTGTGTGAAACAGGAATGTAATTAAATGATAAGAATGTTCTTGTGTCTATACAATATTGACATACCTGTGTAAGCATCATATTTGCCGGCGTCGGGTCCAAATAAACCGTATGCGGTTAAGCCAACGTTAAATCCAGATATGGCCACAGTTAATATGAGAAAAGTATGCATGGTGGTTTTCAGTGACCTTTCGTAGGGAATTATGCCATCATTAAAACATATCTTTTCCAAAGATAAGAATATATTGGGAAATCCTGAAACAATAGTTTGTGATACGGTTGAAAGTAAGACATTTATTCGGGAATATATTGTATCAAGTTACACTGTATTTGCAAAATAATTGATCGCATTCCTTTTCTTCTATCATAACTAAATTCAAGTTTATTCTCCCAGTGTTAGGTACTAATTACCTGTTCTTGAACGACATGTACGTCTTTTTGGAAATTTATTTCTAACAAGAATACCTTCCAATCAAAGGGTGAACCACCCACTTTGTAAATAGTCATTAAAATGCAAATAGTTATTAAAACATGGAAAAGGTAAAAACATCTAGAAATTCAAATGACCTTCAAATGGCCTTGACCTTCAAATAACCTTGACCTTTATTTTGACCTTGGCCCCATTTACTTGTCTCAAACATCATAACTTGTGATATTAGCAGACAACACTAAAATTTTCACACTTTTCATTGATGTGACCTTAAACTTGAACCAATGACCTTGATACTCAAACTAGACCTAGATATTATGAAGGTGTACCATCATACCAAAAATGAAGTTTCTAGGTCAAGTGGTTCAAAATTTATAGCCTGGACAGACAGACAGACACACGCACAGACACACAGACAGACACGACTGAAAACATTACCTTCCCGCATACGCGGGCGGTAATAATGTTTAATAACGTTTAGTCTGAAAACGAATGCAACTTGATAGATCTTAGCATTTTCTTCAATATCAGTAGCACAAGATGTCTTACCGAGCTTCTTTTTGTAACAACCCCAATAAGCCAGGAAGGCCCTTGACATTGCTTCGTACGCAAATATAGATGTGAGCGACTTGAAGAAGAGTAAACTGCCAAAAGTTCCGCCAGCTTTAAACGCGAAGAAGGTTCTGATGAAATTCAGAAACAATATCAACATGTTGACCAAGCAATAAATCTGAAAAAATGCTTTATTTATTGTCACTACAGTTTTTACAAACTTAGTAGCTTTGTCACGTTTCGGAAAGATATTATCTTGCCGATCTTTTGGTTTGTAAATAAAATGTTAAATGTCTCATTACCCCGTTTATTAACCACAATTTTATAAGTTCAAAGACAAAAATATTAAATTAGTTAAACCCTTTATAATGGAAATTCTATTGAACAGAAATAAAGAAAGAAATTGGTAAGACAATATCTTAACGAAGTTTGGAAAAGCCATTGGTGTCTTATGCGATTAAAAAAATTGTATAAAGAAAGAAAGTAAGGTAATGTGCAGGCAGCATGTGTACTTTGTTGCCATAAAGACTCGAAAAAACGTATTTTATAAAATCTGCACTTAGAAATTTCTTACTTGTAACGCAGTGAGCGATCTCAGCCTTTCTTTTAATGATTTGCCAAATGAACCTTTTTTCCTCACAAAGAAAATCCCAGATATTTTCATGGCCATCACAAGAACCTTCAAGGTGTCGTACAATAAAGAATCCTCAATGCCCTTCAGTTCGTCCAGATTCTGTTTTAGCAGAAAATTAGTTTTAAAGAAAAAATCAACAAGCAAAAAATAAGGAAAAGATTGCAATTGCATAAATTTCTTTCTACTCTGTATTTTTGTTGAGTATATCAGTTATTGGTTGCGATTAATAAGATGTAACTTAAGATCCTTGAGGCTCGTTAAACGAATATATCATGCATATTACCATAGATCTGAGGGATTTCATTCCTTTAAGTCCTTTCATTGAGGAAGCCATTCCTCCCGTGCCAACGATTTTGTTACTTCTAAAGGCTTTATGCGTTGACTGGACTGTCGGTACTACCTGATTACATAACATAAAAATCGTATGAATTGTGTACATAAAGGTATATGAGAAAGCTCCCATAAGCTACTGTGTTAAAGTTCTGACACAATTTGTGTGTATTGTATCACTTGTCATTAAATACCCATGAATTTTACTTATTTCAGTCAATGGAATATTGTGTCCACAGATAATAATGACAAAAATAATTACTACAGTTTTATCGTCTACGGGAATCATTACGGATAACAAATCCTCTGTACTTATTTAAAGTTTCTCCACATACGATGCTTTGAAATTTTCATACGTACAGAAGCCATGGATCTAGGTGATTTTATTCTCGGCTTTGGAGATTTAATTCCGCCGGCTAATGCAGCCAGCTTAGGAGATCTGGGCGACTTTGGCGAGACGCTTCCGTTTACAACTAATGTCTCATTCTTCTCTTTTAGGTTGTTTCCATCTATCTCGTCTACAGTTAAAAATTGAAAGGAAATATCTGCATGCAATGTATAATGCAAAACACTGAAATGCAACTCAAATAACACTCGGGCAAAGATAAAATAACACACACCTTTATCCGTTTCTTGAACTTCATCATCTTCACCAGGTAGTACTTCACTTGTATCTGATACCTAGATATTGAAAGTGCCTAGCCTGATTAGCAAAAGTTGCATTCTATGATGTTGTAATAAAAACAACAGGATTCCATCAGTACAGTAGCAAAATAAAAAATATAAACAACAGAATTCACGCTGTGACCTTGTTGGTTCCAATGGGTCTTATACTCACATCAGCTTCTGTGGCTTGCGAGTCTTGGGTTTGCATGATGATGTCGGGTACATTTTCCCCTGTTGTTGTGGTAACTACTTCCTCTCTGACCTCACTGGAGGAAGTGACGTTTTGTTGAGCATGCGTTGTGCTTGAGTTTTTCATTTCCTCTGACGTTTCAATTGACTTTTCCTCAACGTAAATCATGCGTGTGGTTCTCTTCATCATTACCTTAAAAAGAAAGAAAAGCAATGTTTTGTTCATCAGAGGATGACATATCTAGCTAAGGCTCTTGAGAACAATAGGTGCTTTTGTCAATTCCATTGACGCAAAATTAAATCCATTTCAGAAGCCGATCATGAAAGAAGTGCTGTTTGAGGGCAGATATTCTCTTGGTGCCTGAACATGCTTAAACATATACATCTACAGAATAAATTCCAATTGTCATATGGCGGTGCAATTTCATTCTATGATCTAATTTGGGAACAATAGAACAGTACATGTTGGTTGCAAAGCATAGCAAATAATTCCTTGAGACATGTTTCGAAGCTGAATTACAGTTTCTGAAGCATGAAAATGAAGCACCTGAGCATGTAAAATCATAATTTAAGAGACTCTTGATGTCCTGACAAGACCTTATTTCTTTGTTTATTTATTTCAGCAAATTAATCCGAATTTATTCAGGAGTACCAAAGTACAACTGATTACATGAAATCACAATAATAAGCAAAATATTAAAATGCCCGGCCCGAAGAATAAGTTTGAACGTCCACACTGGATAGTTAACATATTGTTTTAAAACGTGGTTTCAAAGTTGTAAAATAGTATAACTTTACTAAGATGTCAAAGAACAAGAAAAGAATGATTTCCAGTGTAGTTTAAATTGTTTAAATTCACTAAAACATAAAGAAAGTTTAATTAATAAGATGAAAGGACTAAGAAATCAATGACACTTTATGCTTGTTTTTTAACTGGTAGCATAGTAGGGAGTGTGGCCTTTTGTGATCTTCAACATTTATGAAGTTTCACTCAATAAATAATATGAGCAACTCATAGTGAAAAAAACCTGTTTCATTTGAATTTGAATTTTAATGTTTCTGTCCCATTTTGTAACCAGCTCATAAAAAGTATATAAGGAGTTTCATGCCGTATTACAAATTTATGTTTACATTTTATTGAAAATATGCCTGCTTTTTTGAAATGTATTGATTTCATCCGAAAAAACAGAGTGGATTGTAATACAACTAAATATAAATTGTTCTAAAATTAATAGCAATTAATAGTCTAATTAAATAGTGCCATTTAACACGCCACTTAAACAATGTGTACACTAAATAGTGCGATAGAAATACGATTTGTTCTCATCATTTAAGTTTAACCCGACTATTTTTTTTTTCAAAATTTTCTAACTAACCTGTTGTTGTTGTTGTTGTTGTTGTTGTTGCTGCTGCTGCTGCTGTGCATTGTTTCCATCCATTTTCTCTTCCTGAGTAGTTACTCCCACTTTTGGAATTCATGTAAAAGGTTACAAAACCCTTCTTCTGTGCCACATTCTATAAATCCGTGCTGGTGAAAGTGCTCCGTCAAAGGTAAAACGTATGTGTCACTAACATGTGTGATTAGATCCGGTAGAAACTTGTTGCACTGATACAAAACTGTATAACAATTAATTGGATTCCTTGGAAAGTTTCGCCTGCAAAACTTAATGGGATTTGCATTGATGTAAAGTCTCTTTTTTCCCTTGAAGTGTTTCCACTCAGTAACAACAAAGGTAAACGTTTTGATTTTTAAGATGAAAGCTCTTTGTGGTTCAGTCTCTTGTGTGCACAGATTCTTGCACCAAGCCCGACCGAAAATTTGAGACAAACTATCCACTTTAATGACCTTACTAAATGAACAAAATTCTTAAACTCCTCCAGAAAAATATATTGTCTTTAGAAAGAAAAAAAGTCCCATTTTGCTTGAGTGGTTTTGTATTTGTCCTCAGTTTGTAGCACAAATCAGTGGTAACAAAGAATATTTATTATTGTTCTCGTCAATTTGAATCATAATTGTTCAAAATGGGTGATCATTTTAGATGAAAACAACAAATATCAAATGTTGCAATTCCTCAAACCATGAAATCAGCTTTAGAACAATGGCACATCAAAAGCACAGCTAGAGGTTCTTTTTCATCTTTTTGTTCACCGCCTTTTAAAGCTGATAATAATTTCATTATTTTATTCACACTATTGTTATTTTGTGCAGATTCAGTCAAATTTGTTAGATGGAAAAATTGCGTTTGCAAATAATGAATGAAGCTGTCTATCTTCGCCAGGAATAGACCATCTGCCATGTTCTCATCATCTGTTTTTCTTACACGTTTTAATTATTTTCCTTGTCTAATGTCACTTAAACAGTAAAAAAGATAATTTTGGTTTTGATTGTATGTAGAACTACTGTGGTTTATAGTAAAGGCGGTATCAGCAACGGTATCGGTACCAAGACTTTGAGAATAAGTTCTTATCATAAATTTCAAAATCAAATTTCAGAAAAGTAACAGTACACGAAATTCGTGTAATGGAGTAAAAATTTATGACTGTTACAATTTGTAACTGCCAGAGATGTTTGGCGTGTTTTTATCTACAAGAAATTCGTATCAGAAGTTTAACAATATTAGTGCATCAAAAGCAACAGCGTGAAATTCTTTTGTTCTCTCCTGTGTTCTTTTCGTTTCCAAAATTATACGATTTCTGTGTACTGGTAAAGCAAAAAATTATTTTCGACTGCAATTTATGTCAAAAGGTCTATTTTGTGGCGGAGATAAAGAGGCATCGCTTACAGCACAACCTACTGCCTACTTTTATCCCAGCTTGTTATAAGTAAATCTTCTTAATATAGTTAAAAGGTTTGCACAGCAAAAATTACAGTAACATTGTATGTGATTATCTTTAATAAAAACATCATAATACAAAATAGACATTGGATTTCAGTCCCGTCAGGTGCTGCCCCCATCCATTTTTTTTACCAATGAACTTTTGTCCATTACCTTACTATGGGAAGTCCAACACATTATCACACACTTCACGTGTAAAAGTAAAAATGACGAATTTCCTAACACACAACATGCAAACTCTTCAGATGAATATTATCAATATTTTACCATGAAAAGGAACAGAACAATTAAGGAGGACGGCAACATAAATTCAGCCCAAAATATATTGATAAATTTTGCCAGTATGTTTAGCCAATGACGAGAAACAAATAATTTATATATATTTTTCATGGAATGAAATTAATTTACTTTTTAGAGAGGGACAGTACACGGCATTCGTGTCGGAAGTTTAACAATAGCACATCAAAAGCACAGCATAAAATTCTTTTCTCTCTTTTGTTCTCTTCGTTGCCAAAATGATGATACAATTTCTGTGTACTGACCCTGTCTGTGCTTTAAATGCAATGCATCAGTAGTACTGCTGGGGTATGTAATTGCAAGGTCTTTCATTTAATTTTGCCCCGTCCACAAATACACTAAATAGTGTTTTCCTTTAGTTTCTTATTCAGATCCTGAAATAACTATTAAAGGTTAGCGTCCGAATTTCAATAACTCAGCATGAAATTTTTAATTCACTTTCATGCTGAGTTATTGAAATTCGGACTTTAACTTTTAAATAGTAATTTCACGATCTGTAGCCTATTTTTAACGGGTCTGCAAAAGGCAACACCCACGTGTGCAGACAGGCACATGTGCTAGTGCAGCTCTGCACCCCAAAAAAGATAAGGTTCTTCAGTTCGGATCAATATGTAATTTAGAAAATATGTGGACAATGTACCAGGTTTAAGAAATGGACCCAGATATCGACTAGCTTGCCAATCATGAAAGGAGAATGGGCCCAAGATAATTTTACGATTGCTTAACATCACAAAATAGATGGAACCCGTCGGTACCCGACGGGAATTTTTTTTTATTAGTCTATCACGCTTTGCGTTGATAGACTACTGTAGACGGCAAGGTAGTTTTGCTGCGAGCTCAAAAAGTGAGGACGAGGTGTGGGGATGGACCCGCCCCCCAAGGGAGGTGAGGTGCCACGTGACAGGCCACGTGATATGCCACGTGATAGACTTTTTACCCGGCTTTCCCGGGTAATTCCTCTCGTTATAACTTGTAATGCCCCGGTGCAAAGCCCCGAGTCTGGAATAACCCACATCCCATCCCCTGCACATCTGCACGGGGTGACCTGTGCAAAATGGAAACAAAGCCGCCATATTGCCTCACACACTCGTGACAAACTCCATAATTATAAGTACTAGTGTCATTAATTCATAACAACAAAAACAAGAAATTACAGCAATTTAACTTTTGAATCTTAAATTAAGAACAAAAGTTCTGTTAATTGTACATACATAAAAACTAATAATATAGTCAAGTCCATACAAACCGACAAGATAATATCTTGTTAAGACGTGACTAATATAATGAAATCGAATAAATTACTTAAATAAGAATTACATCAAAAAATATTTATCCTGCCACGACTCATGAAAATGTTATCATTTTCTGTTCACGGGTACGTTGTTATTACTCCTACATAATGTTAGGGGAAACTCTGGAGAACTTACAGATGGAGCTACCATATTACATTAGATTATGTAAGAAATTATACACTAGGTGGCTCGCACAGAAATCTCCTAGCCCATCTAGCCCATTAACACAAAATGATAAACATTTCACCCTCCGATCTAGTTGGGCATGCAAACTCATACTTTTGTCGACTAGCATCAATCGGTTGTGAGGCGGAGTGAATGCACAGAGCAAGCGAAAGCTCAGAATTAGTTCCATAACATTTATTCCCTCATTGTGGCACAGATGTGACATTCATGTAGTGGTTACCAACAATTATTGACAGTGGAGGCAACAATAATTAACAACTGGGGCAGATATGGCATGAGGTACTCTGCCAAATATAAAATAAAATAGACATGAGAACTAAGATGCAACAGACATTTGGCTGAAACTGTACTATTTCAGACATTGCAAAAGGAGATGAACACAGTTTATTTAGATATTACATGCAATTTGGCATGGAATATGGGCTGAATACGAATATGCATTGATATTTAAGGCATCTGGGATTGATTTAGAACACACAAAGCCATTTTACATAAATTAGAACTTGGTCACATTGACCACAATGTGTTTAAAATGAATGCAAGCAATATTCCTTGTTCAGGAATCCCCTGGGATATACCCC
>JBCAUI010369737.1:0-14732 GCA_038406195.1 Haplosyllis anthogorgicola | reverse complement strand
AATAACCAAAATTGTAATTTCTTCACACTAAGGTCATGTGCTACATATAACTGGGTCAAATAGGTCAGACAAAAAGATTCTGGGTATTGTCTAGCCAAAATAAGTGGGTCAAAGGATCAAGTGTCAAGGGCATTGTGGGTATCCTGCATAAATACATGTACATATATATATGTGTTTCTAGGTTTCTATGTAGACATCTATGTTTTCATTGCTATGTATGTATGTAAAGTACTTCTATTGTATCCAAGTATTTTTGTGCTACAATACATTTTAAATTGACCTTTTCATGTGATGCCATCATTTATTGCTTTCAGTGCGTCATACATATTATTCGGCGCATTGCATTAAATACACTATGTGTTGTACTGTGATACACCTCATGCTGTAGTGTGTCACAGGATTTTACGTATTTAAACATGGTAATTAAAAAAACTGTCAAAACTAAAGAAATTGCTTAAGATATGATTTTATTTCAGTAAATATACATTGATAAACACTATGACAATTGTTTGTAACAGTTTATTTGTACATAATTACAATATTAACAACAGACAGCAAACAGCAGATGGCACAGCATCCAGCATACATTGACAGGGGCAATTCTGCACCCCGGATTTGGTCAGTACATTGTAAAGAAACTATGTCATCTTTTTTCAATGTTATATCAAACAAATGTACTAGATAAATAATAGTAATTGTCCAATGTCTAGTCTATAAAGTGATGTCTTAAAACTTAATGTTACAGCATAATGTCAAAGTAGGGCTAGAATTAGGATAAACTGTAAATTTTTCATGCCAAGGATACACAAAAAAAATGTTTTCATGACTGGTCCAAAAAGCCTGTCAAACTGGTCCAAAAATCCCTTTTCATACTGGTCTGAAAAGCCATTGGTCCGAAATCCGCGCACACCTGGTGGGGGCGTGAGATGGTTCTCATGCTGTGTCTGTGTCTGCTGTGTCTGCTGTGTTTGCGTCTCTCTGTGGGGCTGATTACCAATTTCAGGGGCCAATTATATATTTTTGCTGCGGGACTGCCTATTTGCACCACCCAAAATATGATCTGCTTTTTCCTGGACTTTATACACCACTTGCTGCATTTATATTGGATGGCACCTCATAAGACTTTGTCAAAATAATCTATCTGCTTCAGGTGATATTTTCCCATATGATCTATTTCCTTGGTTGTGTCTTACTCTCCAGATAGCTTCGATTTTCATTCTCCTTCTTCTCTAAAGGAGAATGCAACTCGGTGTGCCATCACAAAGTTTTGTGAACAGAGTACATTTTCCTCAAATACTTAGCCTCGAGTAAAAAGTAACAAAATAATTCCCAGCAACAAGTTTGAAGGTGCTTTACCATATTTTTTTCCTTTCATTTTGTGGGATTTTTCGTTGATAAATAATTGTTTATCATGAAACTCCTTGCATTACAAAGGAAATTGCTCAAACATGAGGAATTTCCGTAAAAATAAAGCTGTACAGTAGAACCTGTCTTGAACGACACTGAACTTTGCCCTCCCAAAAGTGTCGTACAAGTCAGGTGAGTCGCCCAAGACAGGGCCATTTAAACTAGTTTCAACAGCTAACATACTAAGGAAAATGTGTCCTAAAAAGCAGGATGTTGCCCAAGACAGGTGTCGTTCAAAGCAGGATCAACTGTGTGATAGGTTCGGCATAACTTTTTTACATTTGTATGATGATAGACTGATTATTAAATCTACAGATTGTTGTCAATGTCATAGAGCTGACAATGATACAGGGTGAACTGAGCATAATTATGTAGGATCCACGAATCGTGCATTGTAACAGTCACGGTAGTCACACGGGAAAGAGGAATTGCTTTGAAGCAAGCGATCAAAGTTAGAGTCTTGTGTAAACGGCTCGACGTATAAACCTCAATAAATCACGTCCTCACAAGATCAAGGTGTAAAATTGGTGCCAGCAAACAGTGGCAGGACTGGTTCCAATGCGCTGGCCCTGTGTGTACTTCCCCCATCACGATTTGTTGATAACTGTCAATCGTCATAACCATCACATGCTTTGATGTCGAAGAGCGACAATCCATCGGGGAATGGGCTATTTTGGCATTTAATGCATTATGACAAAATCACGAAATTTTTACACCGTTACAACTGCGAAAATATTGTAAGTTTTTACATGTATACATGTACTGAACCAGCTTCAGCATGGAAAGGTGGATACGGTTTTAGGCAAAGGAATTTAATTTTGTTCATCCGGTGAAGATGTATGACATTTTCCACAATAGGAGTCTGCATCAGCAAGCAGTAACAAAATAATTCCATTACCAGGCAATTTCGCCTCACGAATAGCTGCATGTTGAATGAGACTACATTTTGCGACCTTCCACTGGGGGATCCTTCATTTGTGACCAGGCATGGTTGGGTTTCCATAGCAATGATGCATGGCCTTCAGGGAGGTGCAGGTCTCTCAGAAGGAAAAGTCAGTCGTGTCAAACACAGTCACCTTGCCTTTCCCAGAGAAGTCTTTCATTTAGTTTTAATCACGCAATAATTCTTCATGCATCCTCAGCCAAGTGTCTCATTCTCATGCATGGCACCATGGTCGCAGCACTTACTTCATTTCCATTCTCAATAAACCTGTGTTATGCTCTCTCTGCCCACAGATAATTCACAGTCTATTCCGCAGAGGGATGTCGTGTCCTGCTTTCCTCCAGGAGCACTAATTGTAAAACGGCTGGGAGAATATTGAGCTGGACACATCCACCCAAGCAGAAAGCGTGCGACTCATGAAATTTTGATACAAGGTTTGACATATTCTGTCTGCAGCTGAAGCAGACATCTTCAACAGCTCAGTAACCTGCATCTAAATATCTTACATGCAGTATCTAATATCTTTTGTGTGCTAAATAGAGAAGCTTGCATGAACGCACCACGCACGAAGTGTAAGAAGTGTAACGTTAAGAATCAGATATGCTCATCATGGTGCTAATGCCATGTTACACGTTCCTTGCCATAATCTGATGTTACTTCCATTAAATCGAATTCCCCTAGGAAAACAGCCGGTCCAATCAGTTTCATGCGACTAAAAAGCTATTCAACATACTCAGTAATCATACTTTAATGCAAACAAAGATTACGCACATGTGTTGTCTCGATATTTCATTGCAACAGTCAATAAAAAAAAAACGAATACGAATGAGCAACTCTGGCACCTCAAAATAAATCCACTAGATGGCAACGATGATCATTAAAGAATTCCGATAGGGAAAAGAATATTTAATAAACTTTTTTTCTGCATGAACACAGATAGGTGTTTTATTACAACTGCAACATAAAATTTATATTAAGTTTATTATGTTAGTTGAGAATGCGCAAATTCATAAAACACGGATTTTACGAATGAGAGATAGCTATATGATTGTCGTTATGAGTGAAGTTGGTTCAGCCATCTCACTTTTTCTCCGTTCGGGTTTTGAATGACGTTGTCGTCTTCGCACTTGATCACAAGAATGATGTCATCTGATGATGAACAAAGTAATTTGCGCGTGACAGGCATTGTCTGTGAAACGGAAGGCAATGCGTTGATGGAGGAAACGCACCCATCCATGGTTGAATGGCACAGATTTCCTGCAGAACGCAACCAACACGAGTCCACACAAGAGGGGATCTTTGTGTGGAGACAGGTGGCCTCAGCTGCCCACTCTCCCACCCCTGCTGAGAAACAAGTTAAGCTTGACTCACAGCCATCTTCTCGCTTCACACGCCAATGAACCTGTTTCTTTTCCACCTCACTGATCACGTGCGGTGATTTCAGCCGCAGCAGATGCGTCCCGAGTGAAACGGATTTAGTTTCATTCCCGATGCGTCTTTGTTTTCTTCCATTAAAAATCATGAAAGTAGCAGTAACATCTTTAACGATGAGTAAATCCATTAATTACTGAAGCTTGTGAATGAGATCTCTTCATTATTGTCTCATCTTACAGAATATTGTCTGGGGAGAGTAACATTAACTTGTGATTTTGATCTTTTTCAGTATGCAAAAAATCCTTTTTCAATTTTGGTATTAATAATTAAAGATGTCGTGTGTTTTGGGGTTTTTTCGGTCGATTTCTCTCGCAAGACATTTTGACTTTTTTGTAGAAAAATACCCTGCACTGTTTGATAACCTCTAAAAATTCTAGAACTGGGGTATTATTAGGAACAGTCACTGTGAGGTTTAAGTAGATTGCGTTACTAAATGGTTCGATTACGTTTTCATGGATGAACAGCTTCGTTTCCGCGAAAATCAGCTGCGATGGCGCCTTTATTTTTTCGATGAAAATGGGATTAACTTTGATACACAAAGACCAAATAGACTGTATGTAAAAGTTTAAAATTTCGCTTGTTGAGTTGAAGCTGTACAGTCAGTGGACCTCGCCTGGTTGGGCTCAGGCAGCCTTGATACAGAGGCAATCAGTGAAGCTGTGTGCAGCCTGCCAGAAAACCTAGTTATGAAACCTACAGCATGCCTGTCACGATTAGATACACACGCCTCCCCCTGGCCATCACCGTTACCATGGAAACTGAAGAAATGAAGCAGGATCCCTTGTCCTATCCAATCCAAACCACTTGTGCGTGAAGTGCTGCTAGGCTGGTCATCACAGCTGCTTCATTTTCACAACCACTCAAGCGTGATGATAGATTCTGCTTCACAATGTTACCTACTACACATTTATCTAATGTGTGTAAATCAGTTAGAAAGTTTATTCCTATTGTATTCTTGCTATTTCATTGGTAGGACTAACAGAAAACATACTTAAACTGTTTTGGTGAAGGGTACAAAAGCCTAAATGTAATACAATGAGATATCCTTAATAAGTTTTCAGCTGGTTTGTTTTACAGCTGGTTCGCTTTACGTAAAATCTTGTATGATAAATGTTACAGTGGCCAGTATTTCTGCATGGTACCAACAATGAGGCAATGTATAGCCTTGTGCTTAATCAATAACCATCGGATTTGCCATATTTATTAGTTGCATATTAACCTGTTGCATTTGTATGTGAGTGGTTCTCCAGGTCGTGTAACCAGTGAGTCCTACGCATGGTAATGTCACATTGTCTCAAGTTACTACTGATCAATAAAGCTGTACTCTAAAAGATTACTTATTTGTACAGGTAAACTTTCCGCATTGTCATTGACTGATTCACCTCTATACGTTGAGTCAATCTTCAGAATGTCCATCTCAGTCGAAAGCTGCTCACCTTTTCGTTATTGTTACTAGAGACTCAGAAGTGATCGTTTAGTCCTGAAGTGTTTTTAAGCTAGTCCCCGCTAGGGGGCCAGCTTTATTTGATGGACTGAAATTTCGTTTAAGTGCAAAAGTATCATATTTCACAACAAAGTCATGTGTGTGTTGAGGGTTTCTTGAGTCTTGACACACCAGCTGCTGCTGGGTAGCAAGTCCTGCTGTCAGATAGGATGTGGGATGTGTGGTCTATCTGATGCAGCAACAGACATCAACACACACACACACACACACACACACACACACACACACACACACACACACGTCTATGGATGCAGCAGTCAATATGAAATTTATAAAAGGTACAGAAGAGAGCAACATTTTACAAATTTTATGGGAAACTTATTTTCAAACTTTTGGACGGGGGATCAACTATGTATTCTTTGAATATCTTGTTTATCTTGTGATGAATCAAATTAAAATTTCCACATTTGTGGGAAGAAAAAAACGTGCATGGTGTCGATTACAAAGGTTCGTCTTTCTTGTAATGCCATCAATGAAAGATGTGTTCAAAACCTTTACTAATTTGTTCAAAACTGGTTATTCCATTCTTTTTCAAATTTAATGAAACTAGATAGACAACCTGTCGGTTACAGCCTCGCTCTACATAGTCAACTACACGGGGTTGAAGGGGTGGGGGTCTGGTCTCCCAACTTTGCACACTGAGTCCAAAACTGCTGAAAATGCAATTTCCCATATAAGGCATGGGGTGGTAGGGGGTGGAGATGTCCGGTCTCCCAACTTTGCACACTGAGTCCAAAACTGCTAAAAATGAATTTTCCCTCCGGCACCCATATAAGGTGGTGGTGGGGGGTCCAGTGCCCTCCAGTTTCAAAACATTTCATAAAATCTGTCAATTCTAGGTCTCCATCGTTACAGAATCCTCGCTTTCGCGAGGCTAAAAAGTGAACTTGGACTTTAGAATGTTATCTACACTCTTCATAATACCGATAAAATCCATCAAAATTTCGATTGGACAGATTTCGCAGCTGCCATCTGTGATACAATAATTTTGCGCTCTGTAAACAGCATTTTGTTTTTAGTTTTGTATATATCCATTACATATACATTTATGTACGTAGATAAAGTGGACTATGGCCAAATATAGATCTAGTGTTGGGAATTGAGAGGTTATGTTAAACAAAAATGTATTTGTTTTGTTTGCTAATTTGTTATAGAGAGGTTGTTGAAAGGCGCATTCAAGTAGAACCAGCTGTCATGGTCCTGTAACTTTATTATGATTGATTGTCCTTTCAGACTTTATACCACTCATCCATGGAAATAACCTGGCAATAGTGCAGTAAGTAGATTAAACTAATATTTTCGCAGATCATATTATGATTGAGATGGTTTATTTAGCCAGTGAAATGGCAACCTCCATGGTTCGTTAACTAATGGACTGAAGTTCAATACTTGTTTCAAGTCAACTGTGACAACGTGAACCAAAATGCCCTGCACGGTCACAGAAATTGATTGCAAAACAATTTTAAGGCACATACCGTATTCCCTCTAATTATGGCACCGGGTGCCAAGACCAAGTTTTGAGGGGGTGCCTTAATTAGAAATATTGAAATGGCAATTTTGATTATTGCAAACATCTTATTGTGTGTATTTTACAACTGATAAAATCTAATGTAGTGAAGAATATCACTGAAAATATCCCACAATGATACTAAATCAGAAGATAAACTCTTGCTTTTGGGTAAATAGCAACAAAAAATTAATTCTTTTTGTCTTGAAAAAGAGGGGGTGCCATAATTAGAGGGAATACGGTACTTGTATTCGACACACTATTTATGAGAGTTAACATTAATACTAAAGAAGGCAAGGGAATCTGTATTTATTGCTGTCAGTTGATCCAGCTATTTCTAGAAGCAACAGTAAGTTACATATTACATATCAATAGGGAAAATAGATATTCGTGGCGCAGGAAAATGCAAAAAAATAGAGAAGTAAAGAATACAAATAAATTTGTTACGTCTACCAGGCGCGATCAAAATGAAGCAATGATCTCTTCGGTTTTAATTAAAGTATATTCTAAGTTTCATACTTCGTAAAAATTCTCGTTTAAAATTTTTTGCACTGAGTAATCCTTGGAGCAGCCATATTGCAACAGCTTTTTAGGCTGAAGAAGAAGCACCATGTTTGGCAGGTTTTACCGCAGTAATATTGCTGCAGGAACGAGGGGTTCACGCTTGACAAGACGCTGTCACAATCAGCCATCAGGTTGAAAATAAGCCGAGCATATCTCACAGCGACAAGCTGTAGGGCTGCATTGGATTTTCCACTGCGACTATTCCCCCTCGGCACATAGGCAACCTAAATGCTCCCTTTGTGCTGTCGTTGATTGTAACTCGTGCGAGAAATATAAATTTTGTTTCCAACCACACAGCAAAGTTTTTGTTTTGTAACGGAATGGTTCCAACGAGGCATGAATGTTTATGTGTGCGAACATGAATCGAAAACGTTGAGTTTTATGGCATAAAAGTGCTTGAAAGTAGCAGGGGAAATCTTATTTTGTGTTTCCACCGAGCTATTCTGGATCGGGTTTCATTGAAGCAGTCCCTGCATTAGTTTCCAGCTGGATGGTGTTTCCAGTCGAACAGAGAAGAAGAGATTCTCTTCGGAGAAGGTAGAAAAGAGCTGCATTCATCCATAGCATCATCTCCATTAATTATTTCCACAGCTACGAGAAGGTACATTCGTAGGGCTTCTTAATTTTTGCACTCGCTTGTTTGTCTTGAAAACTATTGTCGCATGTCGTATTTATTGAGCTCTTTCCACTCTTATCGCTCTCGAAATTGATCGTTTGCGTTTTTAACTGTTAAATGTTGTTTTGTTTTGCTGAAGTTTAGGTTACAGGTTTTTAGATCTCAGCCAGTTAATGCATTATAAACTAAATATCAGAAAGCATACAAATAGATAAAAGGCAACTAGAGAAAATATCAAACCGTAAAATAAATATACTTCTAACATAAGATACATCTCTGAAAGCATATTTATCGACGTTTTCCACATTGTATGTATATTTGTGAGTTTTCTTATTGACATACATCTGTGGCAATGTGTAATAAATGCATTGAAGTATGGAGCATATTGATCATTTAAGCATGAAGTGGACATAAGCCAGCTGCGGCTGCTATAATATTGCTTTGCGATTAAATAAAAGTATTCAGAATGTACTGTTGTAATATTTTAAACATAAAATTTGCACAAATAGCTGTTTTAAAACAAATCTCACAATGACATTTAGAACAATTTTAAGCCATTACTTTATTGGTATAATTTGACAAATTAGGAATGGAAAAATTAGAAAAATACGTTCAAGATGGTTTGTGACTAGACCAAATTTAATGGACTTCTCGTATTAAATCCTAAGTTAAACATACTTACATGTCATTATCATTAATCACAACCTGCACTGTTAAACGGTTTAGTATTGATCTTTGTGAAATTACCATTCCATCTCTACGATACCAAGATTTCCATGATTGATTTCTTTTGTTTCATTCATGCATGGAATTGCCAAGAAAGCTACTCCGGTGCATTTATCTCTTTATTTCAGCCTTAAATATTTTAATGCACAATCAATAAATTTGAAGCAATGTCTTTCGGAAATCTATTTCTTTTTGTTCAGCAAATTGGTCAAAATACTTAACACGTTTTCCTCGGTTTAAATTGACAGGAAGCGGACTTTTAACCTGTGCATCACCTGTGAAGAAGCTGGGGTGATGACGTACAATTAAAACGGAACCGTTTTCCTCCGGAATAAACAGCATGACTGACGTATTTTAAAGGAGCAAATTTGTGACTGCTGATTATCGCAGCTGTGTGGTATGATTTTTATTTGACTGTTTATAAAGGTTACATTTTTTGCCTAACTTTGAAATCTTAAATTCAGATATAGGGTCTATATACAAAGAAAATGTAGAAAGCTTGGCTATTAAGGGTCCAAGTCATTTTTTCCCGCATTTTAAAAATTTGTGCAATGTAATTCAAATCATTAAAAATGCCTAAAAGTACAGGTTTATTACGATACCCCTTACTGATATAATAGGCCACATAAAGTTTTAATTCTAAATGGCCCATACTGACAGAGCCTCTGATAAATGCAGTCAAACCGTGCCTCACTTAGCTTACGTTAAACATGAAAATATGTAGTACGTTCTCTATTGTTGATTTTTCCCCAATCTAATAAATCCACTGCTTTTCAATGCCACGTTAAATTTCATTGTTTTGTTCGATCGTAATTCTGTGGGTCAATGCAGTGGAAGAGAATGCTTCTCAAAATGAACAAAAGTCATCGTCCATATTCATTATATACGTATGTCTGTTTTTTACGTGTGTTCAGGATACGCTCATACAAAATGTACAAGAAACACTTTTCTATGCGAAGTCTCCGCAATGCAAATCACATCAATTTCACGGTTGAGTTTGTGCATAAAGTTGGATCAATTGTATCAGCTCAACCATTTGAAAGTAATCTAGCTGATAGCTTTTTGGTCACATTTCAGTGAGTGCAGTTGTTTGTCTGGGCCCTGCTTCATCATGTACTGTCACGCCAATTTACCTGTACCCATATACATACACTCTGTATTCATGGCAAACGGGTACGTTTAATCAGTAAATGTATTACCTCAGTCACCCTCTATTTAACCAATCCATACATCAAAATTCGCATGAATCATTTCTTGCATAATGCCTGCAGATACGGGTCATCGATCAAGACTCTCAACCGTGTCGTCAAATCTAACTTTGAACCACGTCATCAAATCCAATTGGTTTGCATAATCAATATCAATCAACGATGTGGTAATTGATTTCAAGTGATATATATTTGCATGTGTATATCTATTGAGTATTCATGCATGTAGCTGGTCAACGGTAGAACCATAGTTGCGGTACAGTGATTCTGAAGTCAATAAGTAGATCAATGTACTGTTATTCACGCATGAGTACTGTGCTGCCCATGAGTGAAATGTTGGAAGTCAGACCAGGTCAGGTTGGTAGTGCAAAAGAATTGTTTAGCACTTTGAAGTCAGGTTATTAGATTGGTTTGCGTAACGATACCTCGACCGTACCAGAATCATCCCGTATTTTGCATTGATGGCAGTTAAGGACAACATTATAGTCGGTAAATATGAGTTAAGCATTGTTTGAATTCATACGTACATGATAATCAGACGTCAGACAGATACTCGAAATTTGTCTTTTTGCCTTTGTTTTTTTTTGTTACCTTCCATGGGGATGCAACAAAAGCTGTCGACATGGAAAATGGAGCCCGGTATCCGTCACGAAATTGGATTTTTGCGTTAATGTTTCAATCAGCTGGACCAAATCCGTTGACTTAAAAAATGAATGTATTACAAAACGTTAACGTCATCTAATTGTCAATCTATTGGCTTACATATTTTCATGGCAATGTAGCTATTTTAGCTGCAGTCGTACTCTGTAGCACCTCAAATGTTACAGAATAAAATCCCTTTTAGTAGTAACGTCACAGCAACATGACAGTGAGTAGTTAAAAGGGGAGAAGAAAAGATTTTCTGTTTATTGTGGGAGCATATAATTTGTATCT
This sequence comes from Haplosyllis anthogorgicola, assembly GCA_038406195.1. Classification (NCBI taxonomy): domain Eukaryota; kingdom Metazoa; phylum Annelida; class Polychaeta; order Phyllodocida; family Syllidae; genus Haplosyllis; species Haplosyllis anthogorgicola. The sequence continues at coordinate 3,890 of JBCAUI010369737.1, read as the reverse complement.
CATGTCAAATGCGATTACAAGGAATGGATGTTTAGGAGATTCCATTGTGTAGAGATCACACATGCAACGTTTTAGTTAAGGTATCACTTTGAGCGGAGCTGAAACATAAAACTCGACGCTTTGCAATGCAGAAAGACACAAAGCATTGACTGTGAACATTTCTATTCCTCTTTAATACAGCTTAGCGAACCACACTAACAATTGGCACTACATTAATGATGCTTGTCAGATACAGTTGAACAAAAGGCCCGTAATAGTTGGTGTGCGGTTGATGGTCGCCCGGCCCCCGCCATCAGTGTATTGTTGCACGGGGCGTGGACCCGCAGTGTGCGCCGGTGTACACCGGTACTCAGCCTCAATGAATGCAGGAAGTGACAATGTACGCTGACATGGACCTGACGATGTCCTGTCACGCACCCTCAGCGATACGATCCATTCCTGTGTGACTTTTAACTGCAGTTAATCATAAGCAATTTTCTTGTCGTAATTTAATGATTTAAAATTTTAAAAACAAATTACTTTGCAATTGCGTAAAATGGTGGTTTAAAGTCATCGCCACTATTTGGTCACTGACTTTAAATCACACGTTTACTCATTTCTCACATACATGAAAAAAGTGATATTTAAGGTCGCATCGAGCCCATTCTCCTTCAATATAATCTTTGGTCTTTTAACACAGACCACTTTAATCAGCATCTTTGATCAACTTTGTACCGTATCGGTTCACATTAACAAATTATATCTAGAGTTGTTTTATTTTGTATCAAGTATCACATTGTGAAGGGTAATTAGTTACTTGACTTCACCTGTGCTACTACTTAGGTAGAATAATATAGCAAAATAAGCCTTGACTGGTTAGATTGTAGTTCCAGTTGACTGGTAATAAGCTATTAGTGTGACTATTGACATTATAGTATTCATTTACTTCCAGTGCTAATTACGAGTCTGCATGACAATTACGAGAAACAAAGGGTGCATGACAGAATTCAAGCCATGACTGTCCTTGGGGCCATGGCACATTATGGGTCCGACATGATTAGAAGCCAGCATTGCAGAACAATGGTCGACCCACGTCACACTATACTGGCAATTTGTCGCTAGATAGCCTTTGTTTCATGCATGGTGGAGGACACGCATCCTGCGTGATGGTGACTAATGATGGATGTTAATAAATCCGTAGTAATGAGAATCTGCGCTTCTCACCTAATTAATCTAACAGCAAAACTACTGTCACACTCAATGTCACAGTGCTTTGTCAGGTATCTGGTCATTATCACGTCGTCACTGCTTATTCCTGTCTTCTTTGCATAATGTTATTCAAATGATGTCCTCAAATATATAGGTCCTTGTGTATAGGGTGACCAAATTACAAAATAATATATATTTTTCCACATATAAACCGCGGTGAGTTCAAATTATATTTCTATATTAAAAATTTCACAAACTTTAGTTCATTGTGAAACATAATCTGAGCTTCATTAAAACAGTGTTACTCTGACACAAGACAAGCATGACTGTCCGAAGTCGAAAACATAAAAGAAAAGCTTAGATTAATTTAGAAACGGAAAGTAAAGAACAGTAAATTGTATTATTCAGTGCGAATAGCAAATTCTATCCTGAAGGGAACGTTGAACACAAAAGTGGATTTCTCTGAGATAAACTCTGTAAGTTGAGAAATTAAGGGAAAATGTGTCTATGGTTGAATTCAGTAATCTGGATTGCATTGAGATTCGTTCAACAAGTCGTGAAAGAAAGTTTATCAAAGAAGTCAATTTGCTAACCAACCAATGAAACACCGTTCTGTCAAGATCTTGCTATTGTTGCCTTGGCAACCGAATTTGGACCTAGGCACCTGTAATTTTCTAGTGTTTTATGCTTGAAGGAAGATGCAGTGTAGAAGAGATGGAAAACTGCAGTCGGGCGTTAAACAGATTGCCGCGCCAGTGGGCAGGCGCAGGGGCACACCTGGCCAACTTGACTTACACGATTATTCCGATGCTTTGATCATCACCTTTGGACAGAACCACTGACCTGCCAATCCTAAAGTGATTTCTCTTGATTTCTGAGGAAAACATAAGAAAACAGGCAGAACGTGATTGAATTGCTTGAGATTGCCATCAAAAGAATGAACTTGGTTGGTTGTAATCGCGCAAAATCAAATTCTAGTCTCTGCAGCCAATTTCGTGAGCTTTTTGACTCAATCAGACCTGTCAACTTTGGCTAAAACCAATTTATGTGCATCGAAGCTCTTCACTTGATCTCCTTTCCAAACGGTTAAAATCGTGCAGCTTGAAAGGAAGCAGCTTAAAAATACTATAACTTAACGAGAAATTTACACGTGTCTTGTCATTAGAAGCCTTAAGTGTTAGTTGTCACAGCCATTGTAGTAATAGTTGTATTGAAATGGCATTGAGATAATCTTTCTGTTTGTATTTGTGATTGCGGCAGCATTGTGTTTCAAGAATGAAGCAGTGCATGAAGTAAAAGCTCTCATTACTAACCCCATTAATTATTTATACTTAATACCGTGAATCATTGATAGCAAATCTCATATAAATGTTACACCTGTAATTATGTTCAATTAGGAGCATTCTCATGCTAGATTGCTTCCCTGATGGAGGCAATAATCCCTGAGCACATCTCTGACAAATTTGATTACAAATTCAAAGGTAACAATTATAATTACCGCCCGTGTAGTTGATGATGTTGCTGCTTTCAGTCGCGTCTGTCTAGATTTAAAATTTTTATTGCTTTTTAAAGTTAAAAAGCAGCATTTTGTATGTAACTAAATACGGTTAAACTCCTCCATTCTTAGGAAACATTTGTTAACAGAGAACAGTTTGACCTTATTATTATACTTTTATGTTCCCACACAAGGCAGTTTCAAGATACAATATTAAATAAATAAAGAAAACGCACGGAGGCTTTGGCTTTCCTTAGCAAATTCGCCTACCTAAAAGTGCGTCTTTATCCCTTTCAAATCATTACAAGGACACGTTATAGAGCTAGTATTTATTGTATCTATTGCTATCAGTTATTTTCAATACAATGGGGTTTTTTTCTTGTGAGTGCAAATTTGTACATTTCCTGAGAAGTAGACATTAAGTACTTTTATCGTATGGTAACAAGGTATTTTTGCGCCGCTGCGCACATGAGTTCGCGGAATAAAATTAAATGCAGATGGGATTGATATATAAAATTGATTTTAAGTATCAATTCAATGCCCACATACACATGAATAAATTTCACCTTTTCCCCTCAACAATATTCCAACATTATCTACACACATGGTCGACTGATGTTTCGCTACATTTGTGTCAGCATTAAGCACCGGTGTGCATGGATTGACTTACAAGAAATGTGACTGCACGTGCAATCCTTACCGGTACGGATACCCAGGACAGGCAATCTGTACCTTCTGGGCTGTTACAGATTGCATGACCCATGAAATATTGCCTGCCCCAATCTCCCTTAAGTCCCCGGTAGCAGCTCTCCTTATCAGGCAGCTCTGTGAAGTGAAGGTAGCCGCCACAGCATGACCACCAGCACCCAGAGTCCAGCCATGTGGAAATCCTGCTCTCACCCTGCTCAACACATGAGGAGTTAGGTGGCTTCCTGAAGTGAAGGTAATCACAGACGCACTTATGCGGTCAAGTGGAAGGAAACAGGTTATCCTCACGGAAACAGATTCACATCAGATATTGGGAATGTACAAAATTAATTTTAGTTAATAACAATTGCATTCATTATTATTAATATTATTATTATTATTATTATTATTATTGTCGACTAGCATCAATCGGTGGTGAGGCAGAGTGAATGCAAAGAGCAAGCGAAAGCTTAAAGCCATTTCTATTACATTTATTTCATTGAATATTACACTCAGTAAC
>JBCAUI010369626.1:0-14733 GCA_038406195.1 Haplosyllis anthogorgicola | reverse complement strand
TTCTTGGGCTACTTGGGAGTGATGGCAATTTTTGGCTGCTAGAAGAGCTGTTGTCTTGGGTGTCATTCACAAAGTCAGGAACTTTATTTTCTTCTCTGTAAAAAGATGACATATATTTTTGTATTGCATTTTTAATAATGCAGTTTTGAACCATCTTCATGTGAAACCAGTTCAATATACCAGTAATTGAACTGTTTGCATGCAAAGATGGTTCAAAATTGTGTGGGATTGTGTATTTTTGTTTTTAGCAAATGCAGCCCACTTTATAGCTTGGCCGAATACGTATCAATAATGGGTATAAATAACATGTTACAGAATCAGTGTTACCTTCCAGACATTGGGAATGTTGCTGTAATCCCAGTAGCACTTGTACTACCCTGACTGTTCAGCCAGGTATCATTGGTGGAAGTATTTAGGCTCACATTTTGGCTTCCAAATGGGCTGACAATTGGGCTCACATTGTCAAGCACGTTCCCACAATGTTGGATTCATCTCCATTCGTCAAGGGTTATTAAGCTGTATTTGCACACATACTGCTCACTTCAATACAGGTTAATATATTCAATTATGCAAATAAGCTTTCCAGTGAATACGGACAAGAATATGTCCCGTGCATGCTCAAAAGGGAATGCTCAATGCTCAGGTAACCATGCTCAATGCAGATGCTCAAGCAAGTCTCCTGTAAGACAGATCTTGAAAAAAGGCAGGATCATCCATGTTAGGAGCACAGATATTAGCGATGGTATATCATTCATAATCCAATTCAATATCAAGAATGAGGAATCTCCCATTGCCCTGATGTGTAACATTATGAATTTTACAGTTCAATCCTCTCTTTATCAGAATAGCGACACCTCTAGCATTAGATTCTCCATGATCGTAAAGTGTTTGACCTCCCCATTCAGATTTCCAGATTTTCTCAACACTTTTAACACTATGCGTCTCTTGCAGAAAAACTAACTATATCAAATTTTTTATCATCTAAGTAATTAAAAAGCTGTCTTCTTTTAGTGCTCCCTCCAATACCCCTGACGTTACATGAAATTATTTGCATAACCATCTTACCGTATCAAGGTTACCATCATTCGTATTTTGTACCACTGCAATAGCGTAAAACCGTAATAGCGGAACGACCGTTTTTACTACATTCATTCTAAACTTAAAATATAGGATAACTCTCAATATATCAGATAATTACCACTCGATGTGCAAATAGTAATAATGTGATTATGACATCGGCATAATGTTTTATGAAACAAAACAATTTTGAAACACATCAAAAATAAATGTGAGTTCATGAGGATCCATTGATCCAACACTGTCTAGCATCGACTGTACCAGGATTAATTGAACATTTTATATTAATATTAACAGCCTTGAAAGTCAGTGCAAGAAAAGTTCTTCATGTGTTACTTCACTTTAAACAGTGCTTCCTTAACCGCAGTCTGGATTATCTCGTGCCTCCTAGGGCCAAGGTGTATTCTGCCATACTGGCGGACAACGAACACAGCCACATTATGGCCTGAAGGGTTTTCAAAACCTTTGCACCAGCTCCGAATTCATGATCATCTTGATATCCAGCATAGTTTTTGATATTATAAGCTGCTACGATGTGAGAAGCATAAGGATACAACTGCTTCATCTCGATGTATGCCCGTCTGATCTCAGTAGGAGAAGATGTTTTAATGCAGAAGGCATCGAAGGTACTACTCTTCTCAGTGTGGTGGTTGGAGTTATAGAACTTGAACTTATCCATTTTGTCTTGCTCTGCAGATTCTACAAACAGATCCTGGGTCTTTGGGACGAAGATATGTTTCTTCTGTGGTTGGTTATTAATGTAGACCACTCTTGAATGTACTTCAATAGTTGCTTTTTGATCATCTGGTAGACCTTCATTGGCCTTCTCAGCCTTCTTCTTGATCTGTTTCCTTTCACACCTTTCTTCAGCCGACTGATCAGGTAACTGCTTGGACACGAAATAGTAACGCCCAGCTTTATTCTTCTTTCCTTTGACTTCACCAACATTCGACATAATCAATTCCTTTAGTACCGGTTGACATCTAACTACCATCTGCCTTGGGTTATTAGGTATTTTAGCACCTGTCCTATGTGCAGTTATCACTTGTGCATCCTCTAGTGTTAATTTCATAACAGTATGCAGAAAGTGCACCACTTTTGCCTTACAGTTTCAGCATCCTCCTCATCATCCAGGCCACTAATAAGTATGTTCGGTTCCATACTTTTGGCTGTATGAGCAGTTATCTTATCACGGAGATTCGCTATTTCTTCATCTTGTTTACACACTAGGCCTTTGATAATGTCCAATTCAAAACGCAGTGCACGATTTTCATGCGTCAATTCGGTGAGTTTTGTGGTATTATCATCGACCTGATGCTGCACTATTTGAAATCTTGGTTCAAATCCATCTGTGTCATGCGTCAGCATCTTATTCACAGTTAGAAACTTAGTATTGATGCTGGACATCATGTCATAAATCATGTCTAACTTCACATCCGTTGTCGCCTTCTGAAATTGGCTTTTTTCAACCACGTCTTGTTTCGCTAATACTTCCTCCCACGCTGCCATGTCCCCACCTTGCTGAGATGAATTACGGGTTCCTCTACTGCCCGCAGAACCCGCCATCATGATTTTATATCGTAGAGTGAGATCAAAGGCGCCGTTGAAGTGATAAAAATATAATAGTTCACACCAATTATGAAAATGACGGGCAACTCACTTAAGTGTTTCAAACACACAACTGGCAATTGAATTGACACGTAGTAGAATTCCAAACCAACCACAAGAAAGGGCAGTTTCCTCCAACTCCAATCGCAGAAAAAACAGTTTGAGCTTCTCACACCAAGATCAAAGGGCCCAAAGGATCCATCCTACTGATTAGCACATCATAAAATTTCAAAAACACAATGGCGACCGACTTCAAAAACGTGGCGACCTAATATTGCCCACGGACCCAAATTTGCCACAGAAATCCAGCTATTGCGGTAACAAACTATCCTTTAGTGAATTTTAGTACATTCCTAGTAGTCTTATATTTATATTCCTGACCGGTATTGAACTGTATAAACCCCTTATCCCATGAAAAAAAACAAATAATTTGCCGAGGTCAGAAAACACGTTCTATCTGTCCGCCATCTTCCGGAAGTCCTCCCATGATCCAACTCTTAGTCCGAGACACTCAAGGTTTTCCTAATTGGGTTTTTGTCAGATCTGCCAGATCTTTCAGATTTGATAGATTTTGTTATCATAAATTTGTACCCTCAGACCTACAAAATCAGTCAGATCTGACAGTTCTAGCAAAAAAAAATAAAAAAAATAAAATAAGGAAAAACCTCGACTGATGTGAACATACAGCATCCTAGGAAATACACGTCATATCAATTCAGAGGACTGGCTGGCTGATCACCCAAGTTTCTTTTTCATCCCTGTACGCGTAATGTGGTTTATTTGAAAGGATATTTTTTGAATACGAGTAGTTAAACAATAAGTTAGTCTGGATAATTGAGATTTATTCCAGATAACTAGATAGATCAATTATGAATAGTAAAAATTCACAACAGCAGTTCTGGCGTTACACATTGTACACATGTAGTTAAATTAATAGAGGTTTTTCTTAATTCGAACTCTATCTAATTTGTCCAATTCATCTAATTGGATAGGATTGGCCATACCATTTTTAGTAATTTTCATCAAAAAGTTTACCATTTGCTGTCAATTTACTAACACTGATGTACTAATGATAGTAATCCTACTTATTTTGGTACTTTTTCACTTTCCAATTTAGATGAATTAGACGAATGTGGTGAATTAGACGAATAAGACAAATTTGATGAATTAGACAAATTCGAATTCGAATTTGAAAAAACCTCCATTGTCCTTATAAATTTTACAGTAAAAACTCACAACACCCGTGCTTGCCTTATATAACCATATTGTATTTAAATTTATGTCCTTTGCTTAAATAATTATGGTTGTATGATGCAACCTTTTCCGCAATTCCATTTGCAAAAACGTAGAACCGATTCGAAAGGTCACATTCAAATTCGAATGAGGACTTGGCCAAACCGATTTCAGGTCTACTTTAAACGGATTTAATTAATATTGTTATGTAAATATCAGCTCTAAAGCACAACTATAACAGGTGTGCCCTGTCATATCTGCGAGAACATCAAACATCGATATATTGTAAGATGTGTGAATGTCATTTAAAAAGGCTAAAGATAGAGTTTATGCCATTTTATTGGAACATGTCTTAACTCGTACTTTGACTATTTTCTATTCGTTTGATTGATTCAATGGAACCTCTGGCAAATTCGAGTAAGGTGGAATGCACATGCACTCATATCAGTACAATAAATTTATTTTATTCTTCTCAACAAAGGAAAACCTGTTCTAACATGAAACCTTATCAGAGTTCCGTTTGATACCGATACATACTCGATTAAAACGACTTTCTTGTAATGTTATTCTCCTAATTACAACAAACCCGCTTCCTTTGCTAAACTATGAAATATTGATGATCTGTCGCTCAGCAGATTGTTTGGTGTGTCAAACTCAGCGATTGCCCCTTTATTTAGAACCATAATTCTACAAAGAAAATTCAAAAGGAAAATACTGATAAAAATATGTTTTTCGATTGAAAAATAGTGCGCGAATGTCAAAGGTTTGTTTTGTGGCTTATCGTCCAAAACGGTTTTGTCGGTGCGACGATAATCAACAAATCTGCTATGGTCCAGGGAGAGACCACTGGAACATTTATCAACTAGACAAAAAAGAAAAATGTTTTTGATGGCTTAGAAACGAATACATCAGAATAAAAAATCAGAGGATGAAATGTCTGGTTAAGGCCCTTCATCTTGAGAACAATAGGCGCTTTTGTCTGAGTCGGCATGGAATTTCATTGATGCCAAATGAAGTCCATTTCAGGAGCTGTACACATTTATGGCTGGTCAGATGTTGAACCCTCACGCCCAATCCTTGTGATGGAAGGATGACTGTATTCGAAAGGCATTATTTGTATTGCAACGACCAATACGCGTTCCCGTTAATAACATTAATAACAATACCAGGACAATCAAGGTTTTCTTCGAAATTCGTCTTTGCTAATAAAATTAGACAAATTGTCCTAGATACACAAACAATTTTATACTATTAATCGAGGTTTTTCCTAATTCGCTTTTTGCCAGATCTGACAGATTTTGTAGTTCTCGTTATTTTGCTAATTTTAGAACAAATTTAAAAATATACACCAAATATTGTTTATGATATGTAATTTAATTGTAATTAGAAACAACACAGGGCCTTCATTAGATCAATTACAAAATCTATCAAATCTGACAGATCTGTCAAATCTGACAAAAAACGCAATTAGGAAAAACCTCGATTGGTTTGCAAACTAAAATTACTTACTTAAAAATCACCAATTTTAGTGATTGCTCTATTATTTTACTAATAATTGTACAAAATTTAGGCTAATTTGCTTTAAAATTTTTGGCAAAAAATGAAGGTATGAATTTCGAAAAACCATTAATAACACAGGGTAGTCAAACGAAAAACAGATCTTCGCTACTAATGGGTTTGATCCATAATGTTGTTACCTGTCATAATCCATGACGGTGTTGAGTCGATGCGCCACAGTCAGTATGGTACAATCATTGAACTGTGTCCGGATTGTGTTCTGGATCAGAGTATCCGTCTCCAGATCCACAGCAGCTGTTGCTTCATCCAGAATAAGAACACGTGTCTTCCGGAGAACAGCTCGAGCCAAACACAACAGTTGTCTCTGCCCAACACTGATGATTAATTTCGATTTTAATAAATGTGTAATAAACGTATGACATTGGAGGATGTGAAGGCAAAAGATGAAAATCCATTTGAATTGTAAAAAAGATAAATATGTACACAAATTACAAACATTACAGTGTATACAAATATTTACCTATACACCTTCTGTTATTTAATTGTAATTTTATTTCAGTTTTATAGCACAAATAATTGGCTTGTCTCAACTAAAACAAAAATGCTTTAAGCTGTTTTACGTTGTTAAATGAACCAAATCTGAAGCAGGGTGGTTGATTTTAATGTACGTTTTACAGTAATAATTCACTTTTATATATTGCCCTGTATATTGTTCTTGTATGCACCACCCGACATTGAAGCATTAGTACAGGGTACCCGTAACATTGTCACAAATTATGCATTATTTCGAAATATTGAAAAATAATTTTAAATTTAAAACATAAGAAACTATAAAGAAATTGTACTGCGATTTGGAGGGCCGTGCTGTAATGATGAAGATACATTTATGAATTATGTACCTCAGAGCTTCTCCACCTTCTCCACATTCGTAGTCTAAACCTTCTTCCAACGAGTTCACAAAGGATTTGAGATGAGCCAGTTCCAGAGCCTTCCAGATATCAGGATCACTTTGTTCACTGAATGGATCCAAGTTTCTTCTTAGCGATCCCGAAAATACCACTGGATCCTGTAATGGCAGGAAAAAGTATCTAATTAGGAATTGGTGTTTAATTCTTCACCACATCAAGGTGTAAATGTGTAACCGCCAAATGTTTGCCGTACTTGGGATGCAATTTGTCATGTAAATTCTATTGCCAGATCGAATGTAATATGCATACCCTGAATTGCTAATGCAATATTTTGTCTGCCTTACACCAATACTTGTAAAATAACTAGCTGTCTCCAAAACTACTAAATTACTAAAAAAAAATTTAGTAACTGCATTAATATAAATTAGCCAAAGTAATAATGGATAGGAACATGTTCACCTGTGGTATAATCGTAAGTTTAGATCTGAGATCATGAAGTCCAAGCTCTGAAATATTAATCCCATCAATAGCAATGTATCCTCCAGATGCCTCTATAATCCGGAACAAGGCCAAAGCCAGAGAAGATTTACCGGCTCCAGTTCTTCCGACTATTCCTATCTTCTCTCCCGGCTTAACGGAGCAGGTGAAATCCTTTAGCACTAAGTCCAGTCCAGGTCTGTACCTTGTCTCGTAATTGTGGAATTCGACAGCTCCTTCTTGAGGCCAGTCCTTAGCCGGGGCAGTTTCCTTTCTGTACCAGCTTGCCTGTGCAACACACACGTATATGGTCTTATGGTATTGTTTTTGCTGAGGACACAATAAGGTCTGTCCCACTTAAAACATTTACTGTGTTGTTTAAATTTTAATTAATTAGTTTTCGAGATCATAGCTCAAAAAGCCAATTGTTTTGATATGGGTCTTAATTTGTGATAATTATTGTAAAGATGAACAACTATTCATAATGTACATGAAATATCTGTATCTGAAACAAGTAAATAATGGAACCATGAAAATATTTTCAGGTGAGACAACGCTAATGACTCGGTCAAAACCGCCCGAATGGTCTTTCTGTACGACATTTAGAGGTCATGCTCACCTCTGAGGGTATTTTACAATATTCTTCAACTCTTTCCACCGATACCATGTACGTCTCCAGCTCAGCTGCACATATAATTAAAACTCGCATAGCTATAGAAGTCTGAAAATATATGATATTACAATTTATAACAGATTGATTTAAAAACGGATAATGAATAAATGATACTGTTTTGGTTAATTCCGGGAGGTGTTGTCAAAGTAGCTGAAAACAACTAAAATACCTGCATCGAGTAGGTGATAGCTACACCTGCTAAACCAGTAGACAGAGAATCTCTTTGCAAAATAGAGAAGAGAGTGATAAAGAATACAATAGAGGAGCCGAATACTTCCATCAGAATGCACAACCACCTGTAATATTTTAGAATACAGCAGCTGATGAAACGCCGGAATTAAAGGGATTATTTATACCACAGTTGCGGATCCAGAATTTTTCGTTGGACCGGCCTTTTAATATTTTGCTCCAAAATCCCCTTGGATCCGCCAATGTACCAAAAAAGCTTTTGCAGAACTTCTTTGGTTTCACCGCAAACAAACGTTCTTGTCGTTATTGTACGCCCAGGAAAAGTCTCCACATAAAAATACTATAATGGCAAGGACAATTTTCATGACATGACATTTTTATGTTTTGTGATTTATATGTCGATATAGATGCAAATATCAGCTTAAAAGATCACATTAAAATTGTTACTTGTAAAAAAACAAGTATCAAAATTGTTATCCTCCCAGATCCCTCAGACCTTTGGCCACTCGTTATCGAAGTGTATGTGGAGGAAAGTAAACAAATGCTACATATATAAAATAATCATGTTGTATAATATATAGATATCTGTAAGTTTACCTTTGTGTGCAGATAATAAGGTAGAAAGGCTGTTGACTTTCATCAATCAGATTTTCACACTTAACTATAAATTCGTCCTGTTTTCCGTAAGCTCTAATAGAAGATGCTCCGACTATACTCTCGTCAAAGTGTGCGAATATTGGCGACTTTGTCATGTTGTCTATTCTTTTCAGCTGCCTTACATAGTTAATATAGGCTTTCTGTTTAAAAGGAGAAGAGTTTATACTAAACTTCATTGATAAAGATCTGTCAATTAGCTTTCAATTAAATTTTGCTGGATATAAAATATAACGATTGCGCAATTGTGAATATCCTCGCTGGGTCCTGTTCACCAGTGCTTCCTGTAGAGAAAACCGTATTGGAAGTCGTTGGCCGAATTAGAAATCATAAATGGGTTTCCTTGTACATGAACACAGTACAATAGAATTTTCGCATGAACTCTAAATGCAATTTTTCCAGTCTAGAAGAAGTATACTTCTCAGATATGGGGTCGACCTATCAGGAATGATTTAATGACTTGAAAGTTAATGTCCGAGTCATCCGAATCAAAAAGAGGGGTACCAGTTGCGACATAAATGGGTTGCGCACTGGTTTCAGGAAGTGACTGCAACGGTTTACCCCGATTGTTTATAAAAAGAACGATTGTACTTGTATATTAACCTGAATAATATAATATGCTATTCCAAGAGGAGCCAATACCGCCAGAATAATAGGCGTGGTGTAGACTATGAGTACAAATGTTGACAATAGTGGTGCAATGACGAAAAGCCATCCTCTCAGGAAAACGGGAATATTTGAGTCAATCACATCTAAATCTCTTGAGAATCTGTTGAGAATTCTGCCTAATGGTGTCGTATCAAAGAATGACATAGGTGCATGTAGAATCTTATCTAGTAGATTGTTGTGGAGGTTTTTAGAGGCATGCACTGATCCGATTGCAGAAGCCATTAACACCACGCATATGGTCACACCTGTATGGAAGCAATAGTCTATAATTATTTGTGAACATAAAATGTTAAAAAAACATACATGCTATTTTTAAGGATCTCTGCAGCTTTACGTTTATATTAATCAAAAGAAATAAGATAATAGCTGTATCAAACTCACAGTACCCGAAAACATCTGAGCGTTAATGAATGCGATATTTGGATCCAAAGGGTAAACTTTTATCTCAGCTAGGTGAACCTAAGACATCCCTACATTGATCCGATGTTCAAAGGATCAAATTCGTGGGTTAACGGGGAAATTTCGGGAACACCCACTTAGTTTATTGGAGGCCAGCTTTAGTGATAAGATGACACCAGTTCAAAAAACTACCTTGAAAAAGTACAAATCCTCCGTAACCTGCAAACCAGGCCTTGGCGTCGTCTAACGGAATAGTGCCGTTTACAGGCACATCATTAGTCCATTCAGATAACCAGAGATTTGTTCCGACCGTTCCGCCCGAGAACAAGAGATGAAACAAAACCACCAGCACGAAATTAGCAAGACCGCCAGCCTTTACGTAGTTCCATATCACACTCAGTTGTACCTAGAAACACATAAATTGCCTATTAGAGCATTGAATCTGTTGATAAAGTGTTGCATAAGGTTTATCCCATCTAAAAGCGATGTCGTGTTGCCATTTTTTGTTTAGAATATACAGCAAATATAAATCCGTATTTTCGGAAGGTCTATTTAATAAAATAAACAAAATGACCACAGTATTGAAGATATCATAGATAAGAAAGTGCAGTTGCTTACAGATCCTTTTTCGGCTGTTTCTTCCTCAATCAATCTGTCCCTCTTGTAACTTTCATAAACAGAGATCTTTCGTGAAGCATCGAATTCAGACGTTTGGCTTTGCATGGTCATAGATCTTCTTTTCCTAGGTTTTCTGCATTCAAAAATGAAAACTTGTAACAAGTTTAGTAAAACATAAAACAACGCGTTTCCGAATTATGCATATGATACCTGTTCCTTTTCTCTAATTTTGTCTGAAGAAAAGAGCAAGTTTTAAGGCCTGTGCAAATTGTCGTGTAATTATAGGCTAATATCACAGTTAGAATAGAACAGACAGTTTGAAGTTAATTGATTTACTTTGCATTTTGGCAATATTATTTTGAAATGTTGGGGGAAATTTTTTTTCAGACCTGACTTTGTTTTCAGACATGGACTTAGTCAGTTCACTTTCTGTGCCAGACGCTTCTGGATCTGTAGCTAATCCTGGTTTGATGTAGGACAATTTTCTTTGCAAATCTTTTACCTCTGTCAAACAAAAAAACATTCACTAGAGCATGCAAAATATAATCGAAAGTTCTGTCCTTAAAATTCCTTTGGGGAGCACATGATGTGAAATACTTAGGTGATGATATTTTGTTCCATCACGGATTAGCGTAACTCATTTGCAAATATTAGTCAAAAGGTATATTCACATCCTCAGAGGTTTCCTGAATTTTTATAAACGCAAGCATCCATTGCAAATTGTCAAACTCATTCAAATCGCCTAATTTTTAGAGTGCAGATGTGGTCAATTGCAAAATATAGACGACCTGTGCTAATTCATAACGAGTACGTAAATTGTCCGTAAGCGAATATTTTCTTTACACATTTTGACTGCTGTTACTGTTACCAAGCGGTACGTCAAAAAGATGAGCTACACGCTGTTACAAACCTTCATCAGAAGCGTCGTTGTCCATTTCAGTCAAATAAGTTCTTAAAAACTCAGCAAAATCTCCGTTTTGTTGAATAAGATATTGATATCCTCCCATCTCAGATATTTTTCCGTCTTTTAACACAATAATGTAGTCTACTTGTGATAAAAATGTCACACTATGAGTAACAAGGAGACGAGTCTAACAATAGAAAAGATCAGCAAACATATAATTGAATCCTTGCGAATTATATTGTCTTCAATAGCATGTGGCTGTTCATTATAGCACAAAATAGTTGAAAATACTATCAGCGGTGCAATTTTCTCTAAAATGTTCAATTTGCTTTATTCTTTCAAAATAATGGCATAAACAATGTAAACTAAAATTATGGTACGTTCTCATTGTATCACATTGGTTAAATACAATTTTTGAAATTAAAGGAATAAACTCGTCATTGACGCTATGGTTTGTGTACTCTATGAATTCAATGTTATAATTTTAGGTTGACATCAGGTGATCAGTAAAACGTTGATTAATTTTGTCAATAAAGAAAATGTATGGCTGTAAGCCTGCACTGTACCGATAATTCAAGCAACAATTCTTGCAGTTAGGGATCCTGTGAACTAAAAATAAATAGTAGTAAAGATAGAGTGATGGATTGTTTCTTTTACCTTGTGTTTCAGTAAGCCCTTCGGTCCAATAACTTTTTCAAAGATATGTTTCCCGACATGAGCGTCGACAGCGGAGAGTGGATCGTCCAAGAGATAAATAGACTCGTCCTGATACACAGCTCTCGCCAGAGATATCCGCTGCTTCTGTCCTCCGCTTACGTTTATACCCTGTCAATTTGAAATTGATGTTCTTAAACATTTTGGTTGGTATCCTTCTTCGCTTCGTCGTGCACGTTTGCACGCCGACGAAAATGCCTGACGAACAATTAATTTAGGCGACACACACGGTTGTTCTTGCGGGAGAACAATGATTTGAACACTTTTTACATATGATCAGATAGAAACATATTTTGTCGTAAAGGCTACAGTACACCCAAATAGTTGTGCACACAGATTCTCCGGTCCTTTTTTATGGGGTGGAAGGGCTTTTGGACGCTTTTTAATAGCGTTGTCAAGTTTCGGAAAGACTTCATCTTGCCGATTTATTTCTATGTGAACAAAATTCAGTTATCACATTACATTGTTTATTTATCACATTTTAGTAAGTAAAAGCACAAATTATTAAACTGAATAGACTATGATAAAAGTCTATCAACGAAATTCTATTTAGCAGACACAAATAAAGAAATCGGAAAGATAATATCTTTCCGAAACTTGACAAAGCCAATGTGTTTGTTACATTTATTGACACTGCAGATACAAAAATTTGGTAAAAGTATAGATAAATTCTAAGTGGTAAAACTGACCTTTTCGCCTATTTCAATCTTATCCCCGCCTGGGAGCATCTGCAGGTCCGGCTTCAGGGCGCAAGCATCTATAATTCGATCATACTTGGAGTGACGATAGTTCTTCCCGAAGAGAATGTTGCTTCTCAGAGTTGCATTTTGAATCCAAGCTTGTTGCGGCACGTACGCTGCAGATCCCTGAGAACGAGTGATAAATTTATTCCTTGTGCAGTTGTCGTGACATCGACCACTAAACAATTGTAATTGTTTTCAGACAATAATGCAGAAAATGTAAACAAAATTATTGAATTTTTGATTTTTACACTGTGGTTATCAGGCATAGTCAATTCAACTATCTAAATCTTGACTGTATAAATTCATCAGTATTTTCGTTAAATTATCATCGTAGCAGAAGATATTATCGCTCATTTCCACAATTTTGGCTTTTTTGTGTATATACTTTGTACTGTAATGAATCACCCTTCAGATATTTCATTTCACACAGAACTATTTAGCAAAGTTTAATTCATATTTCTCACATTCACGACGACTTTTCCCTCCGTTTTGTTCATCTCTCCTAACAAAGCCGATACAAGACTAGACTTTCCAGCCCCGACATGACCAACAACTGCCACAAGCTGACCATGGCCAATTTCCAGGTTAATACTGAAACATACAAAGGCAAGTTAGCATACAACGGGGCAATCCAGTAAAAAAAACCGGAATCCATGTGGCATTGATTCAAATGTATTTTTAAAATGTAACATCAATATAACGTTTAAAATGTTATTACTCCTTCAAAATTGGAGTCCCATTTTCTTCCCAAACGAAACTTCCCTTCTTTATTGTCAAAGCACCTGAAAGGAAGAAAGCATGGTTGATTTATCAAAAAAGATGTAGTTGCACAATGCCATGAATGTTATAACAGTTATTAAACATTGCAATACAAATAATGCGTTAGGAATACAGTGATCATGTCATCACAAGGTGATTATCGTGATGACATGTTGGACTTTCCTGTAGTTTATGGAGTTTTCTTTCTCGGGCGTGAGGGAGCAGCACCTAACGGGCCGAAATGTATATTTTGTATTCTGATGACAATCATACAAACCATTGTCACGGCATCTTTCCACCTCATTACAATGTTAACAATTTTTTTCCAAGCTTTTCATAAATAGTTTGTTTACGCCTTTCCTTTGCAACTTATCGAATCGTATTGTAACAAGTTACCTGGCACAGAGAAATCAAATTCAACAGTTCCTTCCTTTATTTCATCAAGTTCTAAGAAGTTGACAATTCTTCGATAAGACACAATAGCCTAATTAAAAATAGGGAAAGGCGCATTGAGGTGTGACTGAATATCTTTCTCCCAATTGACTAGGGACAAATAAATTATTCTTTCGTAAAAGCCGATCGACTGAACATTTACAGGTGTAAGTACTAAAAAAGTGTCTAAGAGCTACTTTTAATCCAAATTTACCTAATGAATTTTTAATCTTGTCTGTAAAATTACCTGGCCACAAAAGAAAACTCCAAACGGCAAGAAACTGAGTAAGAAGTTGAAGATTCCTATGTACGCCATCGTTACATAAGCTTTATCTGGTGACAAATAGTGATCCTCTGAGGTCATTACATACGTTCCAAATATCGCCATTGCAACCTGCAAATTGCATGCCAGATTTAATGCAGTAAAGAAGGAAAAGTGTAATAATATTACTATTTGGGAAACAGATGAACGAGAGTCCGTGCAAAAAAAGTCACGTCAACTGTAATGAATACAATTAAGATTACTCACTAGAAATTGCATCAGGAACCAACTTATGTAAGATATTGCAGTGATAACATTGATTTTCTTGATATGAACCAGCTCTCGATCTCGTATTTCACCAACTCTCTCTTGAAATGAAACTTCCCAGGAATACAACTTTAAGATCTAAGCAAAACAATTTTAGATTGAAAAATAGAATTAAATCTATATCTGGTGAGACAAAAATGAATGAGTATATTAGTTGATCTTACTTTTATTCCTGACAGGATTTCATTGGTTGCTATTACACGATTGTCTTTCTCGATCATTTGTACTTCCTGTAAATGTAAGTTCAAATGCTCATGGGCAAAGTTTCTTATGATTTTTGAAACATGTCATTATCTCTTTTTCACAGACATTCAGCCACACCAGCCATTTTATTTTTGAAGTAGTGTAGCCATGACCTTCTCTGTTTGAAGTCTACTATGTGGAACCCGTGCTTCGCACGGTTATGGCATGCTAGCATCTGCTCTGGGGAAATAAGTTACAATTTAAATCCACAAATATTGCCCATAAAATTAATGCATCCAAACTTTGAAAAGTAATATTTGATAAGTAGACATCATGGAGAGTTAATCTGCATGTATATTATGCATGTTTTGTGATACAAAGTGCAT
>JBCAUI010369516.1:0-14734 GCA_038406195.1 Haplosyllis anthogorgicola | reverse complement strand
TGTTAAAATGTTTGAAAGCATGAAAAGGTGTTTATTGAACAGATGTGGCTGTACATTTGGCCATAAAATGTTACGGCTGCTTAATATAATACTACAGTATGCCATAATGGGATATACTTATCAAGGCTGATGAATTCATGAGATACGCAAACCATGACATTGTATTGCCACCGGACATGAATGAGGAGATTTTACATTGGGGAATAATTTATCTTGTGGTTGATGCAGAATGCCTTTGAATGCAGCTTTACAGAACAGCTGATCAGATCTACCAGTACAGGAGGTGAAGGCCTCTAATGAAAGTTTAATGTTTTCTAATAAATCATTGCCCCTTTCACTATTAATAAAACGTACTGGTATTCACGTGGAGACGAGGTTTATTGTTGTCCAAGTGATGAGAATACCAAATGTAATCGAGTACGTGGGGTTCTATCGGCGACGTGGTGGAACTAAGCACCATCGTCAGAGTAATCAAATCGATGAGTTGATTATGTATCATTAGTATTGTCGCAACACCCATCTCACGCGGGATTCCGCACAAAAAAGAATTGAATGTGCCCAAAACGTAAAGATTTGGCGTTGATTTCAACTGGGTTATTGTGCTAAGGTGATATTCATTTCCAGTACATGCCGTGCCATAATCTTGTGAATAAAGTTTGAATAAAGGCATGATTTGGTTTTGTGTCTCTTAATGGTGTGGAAATGCTTTTTGGATTCTAAGCACAGGAAAGAAGAGAAATTATCCCCTAATTTGAGAAAGTTTCAGAACTATAACATTGTATTAAAGAACAAAAAATAATACATGCATGTGTGCAGAAATCAGCAGAAATCGGGAAGTGTTTCATTTTTCATTTTGTCAAGACACTGACCATGAATATAAAATTGCCGATTAGAGTTATTATGTAACTTTCGGTTTAAACACGACGAAAAAGGCCTATAACAAAGTTTAGAATTTTAAGAATATCACCTTTTACGTACCTGGATAACATTTTGTTGCAAGTCGTCACTCCGACGGTGCTAGATCATAACATATGTTGCAGAGACAATATAAAAACATTACATGTACGTAATACCGGTATATTCTGTCGATAATAGGTATTACATCTCGTTGTAAAATAACACAACACAAAGCAGTACTGATCTTGGTAATGTTTCCATGTTATTTACACATAAACCAAAACGAAAAATTTATGACGATTTCAATTGATTCAAGACACAAAAATAAATGGGAAATAAGGGAACTGGAAATCTTCAGTCAACATGAAGTAATGGGATAAATTCAGAAAAAAATGGATTTATCTCAAATATAATTCTATAATCCCGAGGCTGCATTATTCTGTTGTGGATAAACTGAGGACAAAGGCTCAGATATATTACCCAGATTGCTTGACCAGGTGAGACCTTGGCTCAGCTGCGAAACTAGGTCATGAAGTCTACCAGGGATCCACTATGTGTGTAGCTGCAAGAAGCAACCAGAAAATTTCTCTTTAGACATAAGGCTGAACACTTATGAATGGAGAAGATAAGCAGATAAATATTAGGAATAGCTAGTGTACGCAGATGAAAAGGGGACATCGAAGTCTCGCATGTGGTTTGATAGGTATCGTAAGTACAAATTACGTTACATTTCCATGTTAACAAGGAACTATGTTCCATAACCAGTACGTTCCACAACATTCTCCAACACACGTTGAAAATAACATGTTCGAAGATTGTAAGAGTGGAATGGACCTGTTCGGTTATCGAAGATTTCATATTGCTGAATTGAAACAACGGACACAACCACGTGTAGGGTTACAAACTTTTTTTTTGGAAGGCTGTAAATGCAGAAATTGCGGTGGCCAAGAAATGATCAGGATGAATTGTAGTAGTTTTAGAAAGATTATTATTTACATACGTGCAAATGCATAGAGACATAATAAATAATGTCTAACTGACAACTGTCATGTGGGTCGTTGTGTAATGGTTTGAAATTAACTGTGGTTTTAATCGCTGAAATTAGATAGTTGTCTCTTTTGGAAAAAAAGGTAAATAAATATCTTAACCGAACCATAGAAAATGCATTGAATAAAACGTTTTCATGTAAAACTGCAGACCTGCCAGATGTATCGCCCAGAGCAAAGTGCATTTGACAGATTTATCTAACATACCATTGTAGCCGGTATGAGCGTTCTTTCTATCGCAATAATAATTCTTGTGATTCCACTAATTAAAACCATAGAATACTTCCGTTGCTCTTCAAATACAGGTAACTTTCACGAGTTTTACCAAAAGAACAGGTCAACTGAACTCTTTTGCCCGTTGTAGTTTGTTTAGTGTACACACACGCACAGTAGTCTAAGAATACAAGACGTGACATCGACAAAATCACTTTTTCAAAGAATGTCAAAGACGACGTATTGACAGTCCACACATGAAATATTTAGTCTTATTTGCAGATAAAGTAAAAGTACACGTCACCTTTATGCGAGCTGGTTGTTAAGAGAATAAAGTTTCCATCAGAGAATCGTAATAAGGAAGTACGCTTATTTTATTGAGACCATTTTATCTTAAGGTATGCCTGCAGTGTACAATACCGTATCAGAATCGTGTTGCAAAACTGGCAAATCACATCTGGTACACGTGTTGTGTGCATTAGTATGTGTATGTACACGCTTCAGTCAAAGTGTGATGAGAACTGTACCGGTATATGTATCTGTACGAGAGGAATGAGGCGTGTGTGTCTGTTCCAGAAGAATTGTTTGTTGGAGGATTGAAATTGCTGATGAGGAATTGTATGATGGGTTTGTGTTCTATGAAGAAGTAGAGCTTGGTTGTCGGGTCAGTGTTGTCATCGATTATTGGTGACTCCTAATCCATCCATGATCGATGTATCGGCTACCATATCTAATTTACTAAACTTTGTTCAAAATAGGTTTTAGATACGTCATGTTTCAAGGTTCGTTTTTTGAAAATCGATCTCTTTGGTAATAAGCTGCATTGAATACAGCAATTGTGTATTGCTTATCAGATACAAAAGGCTAATCGTGCTGATACTGTTAAATATATGTTAAATGTTCAAACTTTTGAGGCAGCAAAATGAAAACTATTTGTCTAAAAAACATGCCCAGATGTGGATGATGTCAAAATTAAAATCGTCAATTTAAGGCCCAGCGATTGACGGCTGTCGATCCTTCAGTAGTAAACTGTACAGCAGACCTCGACCTTAATAAAATTTTGTATCCGTCAAAATGACGGACAACATTTCAATGTTGTCCGTCAATTACTCATCTGTGACAGTTGTACTGTACAGGTTGAACTAGAAA
The DNA here is from genome assembly GCA_038406195.1 of Haplosyllis anthogorgicola. Classification (NCBI taxonomy): domain Eukaryota; kingdom Metazoa; phylum Annelida; class Polychaeta; order Phyllodocida; family Syllidae; genus Haplosyllis; species Haplosyllis anthogorgicola. Next base: position 11,429 of record JBCAUI010369516.1, on the reverse strand, counting down.
GTTCATAATTTTTGTCCGTCATTTTGACGGACATTTTTAGTCTATTGCGCATACGTCGATAGACTTCTTTGATGGGTAACCTAAAACGTCCATGAGCTCAAAAATAAAAACAAAACAAACCACCCGGAACCTGTCAGATGGGAAAGGTCTGTTCAAACTTGTTCACTCTTCCAGCGATAGACTCTTTAGCCGCCAGGATAACTCTAGTTTGAAAATTGTCCATTAATTTGAAATTCTGTCCGTTTTGGCAGAAAGACGGACGTTAAGGTCGAGGCCTGTGTACAGTTCACGTGTTTAGAATCGACAAGGTTACAGAATTCCTGTGATCGTTTCGAGAAATCAGTAAGTACGAATAACATCAATTTTATGGACTACCGCCCTGTGAATCTGTGACATGCAAGTTACTCATAAAGAATCTAGACTGCGACAAAGCGATCAGTACTTGACCCAATCTCCCTGTACCAGTACCGGTAATTAGTCTGCCTGAAATGTACGGTGAATGAATTTAATACTACAATAGTTGGAGATATTTTGCTATCGTAATAATGCACGATGCCGAAATCAAGGGTGGAATGAGACGAAAGCTGAAAATTATTAACGTCTCGTTTAATGTTATTGTACATACCAGTTGCTGGTATTTACAGGAAAATAATACATTTATTGGTTTTCTGATCAAAGTCTTTGGTTGAAAGGTATTGGTAATTGAAATTGGACAGGCTTGGCAGATGAAAAGTGATCCATAACGCTTGGAAAGTTATTTTTTCGTTCAGCGGACAAATCATTGATTTGTTGAGAATTTGTTCTCCTTTTTATGGAGACATGATGTTGAGCTGTGGATGTCTTTAGAATGAGAACTTTATTATGGAAGGTTTTGTGGCTGCTTTGGCAATGATTTATTGAAACTTACACCATGTTTGTTAAAATGGGTTTTATGTGTTTATCCAGCATCACGTGGCAAGCAAAAGCAGCAAAGTACCGCATAATGCACCTGCAGCATGCAATATAATGCGATCCAACATGGATATTAAAGGGCACGGGGAGGCATGCATCGTGCATTAAACATGCACCCAAGTCTGTGAATATATCCTTATGGGTACATTTCGTGACTACAACAAGAAAACCAGTATATGCATGGAAATTTAACAAAGGCAAGTACCGCTATTTTGAATGTTTAGTTTGAAGCATATTTAAAACTATTGAAGCTGTTTTACAGCTTTATGTCACAAGAATTTTCAAGTTTTCATTTTTGGCAGTGTCGAACAATATTAAACCACGCGTTTGTTTTCTCAGATCGGATTAAGACAGATTAGATCTCTTGTAGGGAAAGTAGTAAATTAGAAATGGACGTGAGTTTGTAAATGGATACAGTCCATGCGAAGAGGATGCTATCAATCAAATTGTGCAGATAAGAATGTGTGTATTGATCGACAGATCGTATTCGAAAATATCAAGATTATTGCGGAAACGTTGGACCTGTAACCTTGCTTTTCTCATTTCGGACTTCTGGGATCATTGTGATTGTAGATTATGCTTCAGTTGCCTCTAGGTATATCGGCCTTGAAACTTGAAGGCCAAACTTTAGAAAAGTTCATGAAAACGAATGAGAATATAACCTCACACATATGGACATGGCACAAAATGAAACAGTGGCGATTTTGATGGAAAACCATCATTATTTGTAACCCGTAATCAAGAAAATTATAGGGTTCCTATTGACGCTTTGGGCATACAGCCACAACATGTATTTTGGTCCATATTACCCAACGAAGCGAATTGGCATCAATTTTGGTACCGTAAACGAAGGAATGTTAGTCATCAAGGCTGTGCTGTGCTGAAATGTGGGATCACCTTAGTGCTTTTACTACAACCATATTATATTATAACATTGTCAAAAGCTCCACATGTTTACAGTATTAATATTTAACAAGGATACATTTATAGCTGGTATTGTATGCATCATTGTTGCAAGTCGATGCATCAAAACTTGAAGAGATAAAATTCCAATAATGAATTTGTTGCACCATTATTTTGTACCGATTGTTTGCTGCGCAGGTTACAGACAGAATGGCACCAATTATGCAGTGTTACCTGTGCTGCACTTATCTTTTTGCAGTCTTTTACTTGTAGCTTTAATTGTATTTATTGAAATGACATTATTTTGTTATTAGCTTATGTACTGTCAACTGAAAACAATTTTGCCAGTATCCCAAGTATTGTTTATGAATCACATGAACACAGCCGTTCAGAAGTATTATAGAACCGAACATTCTATATTTACAGTAGGAGACCCAGAAATTTGTCCGAGCGGACGTGTAGAGGCCCGATCTTGGTTGGACTGAATCTTCACATCTTAGAAATTGACACGTTATCAATTCATTTTTTCTGATTTCAGTCACAAGCTGCAAGTTGAGTATGACGATAATGCAACCACGAGAAGAAATAAATCCAGACAATACAAAACACACGTCATTACGTATGTTACTTTTGTTTGCTATTACGATTAACAGAAAGTTAGCCGTGTGATAAGTTTAAATTTAATGCATTCAAAACTTAACTAGGTTCTGAACCGCTTTTACTAGAAAACTAAGTGTAAATAGTGCGGGCATGTACAAACGGGATGTTTTCGGAACAAGACAGCTTCAGTTCAAAGCAGTCGGATTGGTTTTATTCATGTGCTACAGGTTGCGTCTAGAAGTAATCAAACGCAGATACATCTTATCAATACAAATAGAGACTTTAAAAGAAAAGCAAAGAAGTTAACAACGATTGTAATACAACTCAAATCTCAAGCTCAAATCATGCGAATAATGATCTGAATATTGACAGGCATTGAAAATTGCAGTTCTCTCAAGTGCCGGACTTTTACTGGCAGACAAAAGGATAAGCAAAGTAATTTGTACAGTAGCTGGCCTTTAATTCCCATGTCTGCTGTTTTATTCAAAGTAAACGGGAGCAAACAAATAATGATTAATTCAAAATGTTAACTCCATTTTGAAGACAAGAATCAACTCCGTAAGAGAACAGGATGAAAGGAAATATAAATTATGAATGTTAAAAGTAATGAACGTTTTATGTTTGAAGTATGCAACCTGTGTAAACGAACAGCAGTTACCCTAAATACGGAATATGCAGTCGACCTAATTATCAGACAATACATCATTCATGTCGAGTAATATTTATAGCTGCGTTGTCCTTCCTATTCATTCTGAAGCTCACAGAATGGTAGATAACAATTGTCGTAGTTGTAGTGGGAAGAAATTTTTCATTATATACAGTGATACTATTGTTACCGGTTAAATGTTGTGATCCATTTACCGGTAATGGTTTTTGCACTTGCACACCAGATATTGGCTAAAATCGGCCAGTATAGGTGGCATGACTCCTCTGCCTTGGCAGACTGGTCTCCAAAGCTGACAATGTCATGTACACCACTGCACATACATTTTAGTTGGTCACACTATCAACATAAATTGTAATTTGCTCGTTGATATTTATGCCAAAGTGATGAGCTATAATTAGAATTGTCATTGTCTGACGTCTGTGGACAGTTCAGTTATCAAAGAAACTTCACGCCTTATACATGTGTGTATATCCGTAAAGGAGTTTTGGAAGAAGTACGTAAACGGATCTATGTGATCCACATTCTCAGGTTGGTGGCCATAATTCGTATGTAGTACCCACCATATCTTACAAACCGCATGTCTCAAAAGATTATGAAAGATTGAATACATGTAAAAATAGCTACACATTCAAATTAAGAAGGAACATGACGGATGCCTTCAATTGGCTTCCTATTTGCGGAACTGTGTTGGTAAATAAAATGAAATGTAAAGAGGTCAAATTTTAATATGCTATGATGAGGATAGTAAAAAAAAGTGTTGAATAGACCCAGAGGTGCTGTTCTTTCATTCTTTACCATTCCCGCATTTGGAGCTCATACTTATTGTTTCGTGTATAGGTTATATCTGCTGACTGCTTTTAATTAAATGTTTTTTGCCAAACGAATTCGTGTCAGAATTAACCTATATTTAATAAAGGAACTCATTTACTTAGTTTCTGAGAGTAAAAGGATGTTCTTTAACGTTGCTGCCACGATGAACAGCTGACGTTACTTTATGTTGCATAGCAGTTCTCATTGTTCAGAACAATTACCATGCATCCAGGTCCAGATGAAACATAAATGAAAATAGTTACGAGAACAAATTACGCAGATGAAGAGATTTAGTCGCAAATGAGAACTCAGTATTGAACATGCAGGTAAACTTGATGGTCTTATATCTGAAACTCGTGAATTTAAAGCTTTTTACCTGGAGGCAAAGCTGGCTAGTAAGTGGTACCATCTATCACTGTTTGGGTTTACGTTGACACGGGATATAGATAAAATGATAGAATGCGTTGAATCTGTGTGAAACACATAGAATTCCAAGTGGAATAATCCATGTACCTGAAATACGCTGTTTTAGGTTAGTTGCGTAACATTGTTGGAAGCCTACCAGATACGTGTACTGTCCAGCTTCTTTCCCAGGGCCAAGGAAAAAAATTAAGAGGGTCCCTGGTGCATATTTGATCGGCATTACCAGCCTAAATTGAGACTTGGAGTGAGCACCTGGGCCAAACGACAGCCAGACATGGAAAATACAAACGAGCTGACATTTATTTCAAAATTGGATGACGTGTAACTGCAGTCTTACTGAGACCCCTTTTCGTTTGCCTTTGAGGAGATTAATTCTTGTCTTGGTGGTACAGTAGTTTTACTTCTGTTAGTTTTTGGTTATGTCGCACAGCATCCCTTTGGGGATGTTTGTTTCAAACATTTAAGAACATTTAAGAGCCGTTCGAATTTTGACGATAAAGGTTCCAAGAGTAATCACTTTTTGTGAAGCCTTTGCAAAGTGATCTCCTTGAGAGTATTTGAAAACTAAATTAGTTTTCGCTGTGACATCTCGTCGATAAAACTGGTATGAACATTTGTTGGTCGGACAGCTATATGATTCATCATGTTGTTTGTCAATAGATAAATTTTACTGGAAAACGTCGACCTCCAAATGATAACAAGGAAATTTGTATGAGAACCGTGAAAGTATGTAAGATTGGATACCTTGGGACGAGGACAGATGTGGTATAATGCAGTCAGATTGATTTAATTCATGTCTTACAGGTTGTGTCTAGGAGGCAATCTGACATTGAAGCAAGTTACCATGGTTGTAACAATGGGCCTAAGATTATGTTACACTTAATGTCCAGCTTTAATATTTGACTATAGTTTGTAAAATAACAATGAAACAGTCATTAGTCCTCATATTTCGCAATTCGTTATGTTCGGTTGTATGATTAGGCATAATAAGCACACACTTTGTAAGATGTTTCCAGTTGATTGTTTCAACACGTAGGCTTGTTGCAGTTGTACTGGAAACTAACTTAGAATACAATGATTGAATGACCATATATGATTACATACACTGCTACATCGTCTGCGTTATTGAGCTGTATTGTATGGTGAAAGATTAGATCAAGCCCCGGGGAGGATGTCCGAATATGAAACGTAAAGACATCTTACGTGACGAGACTGCAGCTAATCTTACGTGACGAGACTGCAGCTAATCTAATTTTTGTGCAGCATGACGGAAAGACAATGCTGTAGCAATGCTAGCACAACAAAGACTTACAACATGCCTATTGATAACAGAAAGATTGTAAGTAAAGTATCTTATTGAATAACCAACTTGCAATTGGTTTTCTAGGACAACTAGTACCCCTGTTTTGGGGTTCATGCCAGGATGGATCTATCCAGTCACCTGGTACAGCTACACAGCTTTCAACTTGAAATTCGCCTTCGCGGAGCAGATTTGATCATGGGGTTCTCTTATTGGACAATGACCGTTAGCCATTTTTGTTGTCATCAATTAAGACATTCGACTTTGATTAACTATCCACTTTTCTTGAACACTACAACAAAATTACAAGAGTTATCTCCACTGTATCTGAAACTGTGACCTGTAACCACACAAGTTGCAGTGAGAAGAGCAACTGCAAGTGAGCACCAGTTATTAAGGTTGATCCAGGATAAGACAGGTAATCCCGTAATAGCATCTGGAAGATAAACCCCCGGAGTCCAACAGCTGAGGGCACCGTTGTCCACGTCCATTTGTGGTTCGATTCACAATAAACATGATTGTGTCGGAGTTGTCGCCAAATACAAATGCCCGATATTGTGGAAATGTATATTATTACGAAACTCATTCAGGAGAGGAAGCTTCTCATTCTGTAGACATGAGAGTTCAAATATTATTTATTTTCATTTGTGAAATTTATCCGACTCACATGAGCATGCACTATCACGGTTTCGTCATTCAGTGAGATTCACAGATATCAAGGTTAACATCGGTACGAGAATTCAGTGGCTGAGTATTAAAAACTAACATGTTGCTGGAAAATATGTTTCCCTCAAAAACCATATTCCGCGAGAATTGGTTGCAGCCTATACCTACTATTTTACATTACAATAGATCGGCTAGACGAGTCCTGTATTTTTCGTAAAGCTAGTATGTGACTAGAATTGCAAATGTGAACAAATTTCCATAAAGTAGAGGATCACTAGAGTGAAAGTCGGTGGTAGGAGTATTTATGTGGCCCACAAAATGCTCTTATTTCAGAAAATGGCTTACACTGTGTCAAATGGCTGTATTTTTATCTTTTGGTAACGAAAGTAAAAATCAAAAATATAAGGTACTGAATAGAAAGAAGAAAATATTGTTATTACATGTTGGTCTTTTGGGAAATCTAAGCAGAATGTGCAGCGTCACATTTGACACCAAATGGAAGTAACGTTTGAGTTTTTTTATATGTTGCTCAGTTACTGCTACTTCTAACCACCATTGAGACTTTACTGTAGCAAGAAAAAAATATTAGAAAAGAAGGTTTTCATCTGAGGAATGTTTCATCAGGCATTTTGTGTAGATTCCAAACAGTCACCTCACTTCATATCCACATCCCGTTCAGCAAAATATTTGAAAATTAGCGAAAGTACCATCTCAATTAACCATTAAAAACGTTGGGAACAAAGTAAGGTCCCTTTGCTTCAAGTTATTATCTGGAGGAGGATATTGAATAATAAATTTCGGAAGAAACTCGTTAGGGACTGAGTGATGTCCACAATAGAAATTCCATCGTCAGTTAGTGACAAAAAACGATGGTACAAGAATCAAAGGACATTGATATCGAGAGAACAACAGATCGGTGCATCAATACTACAATGTTTGTTGTGTCATGAATATTTAACAGTACAGTTTCGGTTCAATTAAAATTGGTCGTATTGGGTGGATTCGGTTTTCTTGTGTCGCGGTTTACATTGGTTATACAAAGAGGTGCATGTATTATTGACAGAAATAAACAGTTTTGAAAACGAGATGAAATGGAATATGTTGATATCCCGGTGAGTCTCATGCCCTGTGCAGCATGACTGTAGTCTTGGGGGTGGTCCTGGTCCACCTTCTGCTGAACTTGACTCAGTCTGTCTGTCTCATGTGCAGATTGACTCAAGTCTGCAGGGGGTCTGGTCCCAGAAAACTATAATGGCTGCCTGGAACACAATTCTACCCCCTCATCGATACAGAGAGCCACCATGTCCTCTATCGGGCACGAGGCTCAGAAAGGAGTGTAAAAGGAAAGAGATGGAATACAGTATATGGAGGTAGAAATACCAGCGCAGAGTACCACTCAGCAACGAGACATTGTAAAAGTGCCAATACCGCGAGAATTTATCATCTTGCTCGCCGTCATAAAGCTTTATCACTGTCTGGCAAACTTTTCATTTTATAGCTGTTTGATGCTACCATAGAGCCAAAAGGAGCAGTGGCCAAGAGTACAAGGTGGAGAATGATTAGGATAAATTGACCGTCGTAGACACAACAATCATTAGCTAAAGGTTAATAGGTAACCTTGTGTTGGTGACCATTGTAAAATGAAAATAGACCTGACCTGAAAGAAATCCCTTTAAATTAACGAGGATATAGCACAATGATAAACACTTCTAACTCAGTTTGAAAGTCACATGGTCATCACACATTGCATTGCTATTGTGTTTTTATTTACATACATCGGCACTCTTGAAGGTTTTGTAATTTTTTTCACCTTTGCGTTTGAATTCGTTCTGCCTCTTTGTAAACATTTGATTGTTGTGTTATGAAAACCAAACAAACAAACTTTACCGTTAGGTCGGATAGGTAATTTTTCAACTTGAATATACTTTTAAGCTTTTCTTTTTTAAGCATTTGGATTACATTGCACTGGCAGGATTTTCAAAGTGCAGCGATCGAAAAAAAAGAAAGAAAAAGAACTTTGCCCCTAAAAAGCCAAACTATTTGTAAATGTAAATAAAATTTTGATTTTGCTTGATTGACTTTCGATGATTGCATCCAAGGCAACCATATTTTGCCATGCGTAACATATTTCAGCTGCCAAATGAGTTGGTTTTTTTTTTGAAATCCCGATTTCAAAGTGCGGCGGGAAATGTAATCCAAACAATCAAATAAAAAAAGCCTTAGAGTGGGTATAGCTTTCCTTTTCCAGATAGTGCATTTCAGAATAGAACGTGAAGCGATGTATAACAAACTAGATAGGTAGCCCGCTGTTGCCAACCACCCTGTAATCTAGTTTACTATAAACAAAAGCCCGTGAGAGTGGGACACGGAGGACGACAGTCATGTTTTTTGATACATGAGGATACGATACGTAGCTTATGTTTGTCCAATATCTGTACAATGTACATCCTGTACACTGTTTTTCATTTTTCAGTATTCAGAGAGCCTGGAGGAAATATAAACGAGGAGACCATGTGGAGAATAACAACATGTCACCTTCGTTGTCCGAAAGTGAGGAAGTAAGTGAGGAAGATGGCGCTCAGGTAAAGATGGTTTTAAAGAGTTAAGTAGAGCTACCAACGGCGAAAGTATTATAAAATTGATATATCACTTTCAGAAAATATGAGTTGTTAATTGCGCGAGGAAAGGATAAGCCGTAAAAGGCAGGAATGTCATTCAAGACCGGTAAAATAAACATGAAAGTAAAGGATTCATGTCATTACAAAGCGCCGTAAAGGTAGGTTGTTACCTAAGAGCGATGCCACTCGCGATAGGGCCATAATCATTTGTCTAAATTCTCATGCCTTATTTTCCAGGCTATGTCTGTATCTTCTCCTGAGAGCAGTGAGAGAAACGAGGATGTTCAGTCAGATACAGACTCGACAGCAAACGTACTGGAGGAGGTGACAGAGTATGAGCACAACAACGCACCAACACAGGCAGGGCATACGGTTAAAGACAGACTCTTACAAGGGCTTAAGAATGGAATCGAACCAGAGCCTGACTCAGTGGCCAGTGATTACTCCGAGATGGCTGACCCCATCAAGGAGCATCTGGCCAACGTTCAGATAATACAGAAAGAAGACCTGGAGACGGGGAATACGATGTTCCCAGACCAGTTCAGTGTTGGACAGAAAATAACACAAGGACCTGACGAAACTGACGAAGAATTCACGCGCAGACTTCGTAAAATTAATTATTTGAGTCTTGCACAGGAGTTTGCGGCGTTAAAGAAAGTTGACGCGGACGCTTTACCATTTGGGTTGCAGAAAGGAGCGCATAAGTTACAGGATATAGTCAGCCCGATGAGTGAAACAAGTTCGGAGACAGGATCAGAACGTTACATGACTGATTCGGCTGACGTGACTCCGATGGAGTCGGTCAAGGAGTTTGTACCGAGGTCGTCCTCGGGAGGGGAGAGCACTGACCCTCGAATAGACTCTAGTGCACGCAAAGAGGCGTGGAAAGAGTCAACGAACCTTACTACTAATACTACGAACCAAAAATCCAAATCTGCTACTGATAACATTACCAGTCAAAACACAAACAATACGACTTCTTCCAAGATTGACAACCAAAAACAAAACAAAACTTTATCATCGCCAGATCACAGAGGCCAAAGTTCCAAACGTCATGCCGGTTTGAGTAAACATGACACCAATATGACATCAAAATTACACGAAACTGATAATAACGCCAGATTAAACGACACTAATCAAAGAACTTCCAAGACAAATAGTGGTGATAAGCATTTGGATGTGGTCGGTAGTGATGATGTAGACTCGGAAAGTACTGTGATATCTGGGGGTAAACCTTCCAGTGAGCGAAAGAAAAGTGGTATGGAGGAAAAGTTAGGAGACTTTGATGTGTATAATATAGAAACGACGCTTCCACAGGTGGACTGGGAAACACTGGAGAAACAGCTGAAGAAAGCAGCAGAAGAAGAGCAGCAGAAGGCAATGGTAAGTTTGTTATTTTTCTATTTCCTATTTGCTTTCTACGAATTCTCATTAAGGTTTGGCAATAAATTTAAAACTTAGTTACGAATACGGTATGCGCACTGTAAAGTAATATGAGTGATAAAACAATGCTCCCTGCAAAACCCTAATCGACCCTACCTTAATGTATAATGTGGTGACAGTGGGTTTTTTTTTTAAAATCGGTATTTTTGTACACCTATGAACAACTCGTCTTGTTGCTGCATTGTGGCTGATAACGAGATTTCAATTTCCATTCTGAAGAACAAGATAAATTGTTGCCGTAATTCATCATTTAGCGAATTACTCCGCCTAAGAATGACACGCGAATGAAGGAGGAGGCAAAGGAACTATGTTATGGGAGGAGACACACGGTGCATCAGAAAACCATTAATGTACACAATTAACATGAGTGAAATCGGTGCATGTATCATGATATCCAATAATTTACTCAGAGAAGTCACTGAGACTAGGACAGGTAGATTACAGAGACAATAGGATAGAAATTCCCGGTATCACTTACAGCTGAAATCTTGAAGAGGAATCAACTCACGTGAAGAAGAAGGAAACACCTTTGGGAATTAAGAGACAACATTCACATGGGTGAAACGTTTTCCGCAGATGACGATAAAGAACTTCAATGGTCAACCATACATAATTTAGGATATTCCTATTTACTTTTCAGCCAGCCACAAGAGGCAAGTCAGAGAAAGGGAAATGTCCAGAGGGAAACAAGAACCGCAACAATTGAGATAATACATCAACTATAATTGGACATTGTACTGTACTGACTACATAACAATACCGCAGATTCCTTCCTGAGGTGAAGTCTGAGATATTGAATCGCAAGTGACTCCAATGAAATATTGTAGCAGCCTACAGGAGTAAATGAACAACAGTCAACACTTGAGTCTGCGTCTATTTTCTGACGTCTGTGATTTGGCAAGATTATTCTTTCTTGGGTCACATGTATTTCGCGTCTGCAAATAAACAGAATGGTTGATAATATTAAACGGAATGCAGGGCGTCAAGTTCCTATTTTTTCCTATTTTTTTGAGGGTACTCCTATTTTTCCTATTTTTTGAGGATTTTT
>JBCAUI010369405.1:0-14741 GCA_038406195.1 Haplosyllis anthogorgicola | reverse complement strand
TATACTGTTGTTTAATTATTTTTAATTGATTAATTAGTTGTAATGTAATAATTAATGTTTATTAAATTTCTCTTATTAAAACCAAATCTTTGTTTCATTCCAATACATCGATACATTATGCTAGTGAACCGGATCGGTTAAGAACACATATACATGTGTTAATATGTGTCTATATATGTGTCCTGAGTGCATAAAACTGCGTAATATGTGTAACATGTGTTGAACGTGAATAACACATGTTTCAAGCAAAGCCAGAATAGACGTATTTAACGTATGTAACAATGATAACATGTTTCGCACTCCGCCACTGCAGAAATACTCGAGTCAAGAAAAAAACGAAATTGAAATTGCTTAAAAACTTCATAAAATGCTATTGTTCCGAAATGGAATATAAATATTGAGTTTTTGCTTGAAACAAAGAAATTTCCCAATGTGCTATTGATGTGAATAATAAGACAGTGTGAAATTCTATTGTTCCAAAATTATTAGAATTTTCTGCTGCGATGATTATGATCTTAGTTCAGTAACGTTTTGTATTGTAAGGAAATGATTTTGTGCTTAAAACGTACGTCATACGTAGATTTAGTGACGTGATCGAGCCCCTGTTGTGTCCACGTGTCATACAGCTCCTGAGCCAGCCTCTCGTCCCCTGGGGTTCCTGCCACGTGCGTGTACTGCGTGTACTTTCTGTAAAAAAGACACCATGATTTACCTTTCAACAATACTGAATAAAAATTAAGTGCATGGAAACTGTCTTCTTTCTGGAAGCTTTTTTTTACATGTTTCACCATCTGCAGTTACCTGATATGAGCAGCTACATGTGGAGATTTCTCCAGTTTTCATAAGAATTACTAATGCAAAATTTCTGGATTACTCGGCCATAAAAAATCCCTGCCTCTACCAAAACTCAACATAAAATTCGAGTCCTTCATAATTATGTGGGTTTAACTCTCCTTACAACTTTCAGTAAAACCGCAGAATCGCAGAAACATTAGAATTTCACTTTGTGCATTTGTGCAGCGTAGCACAGCGTGGAATTCTTGGGATTTTTTGCTGTTGTTGTTTGTATTTTGTATTTGTGTTGTTTTATTTTTTGCATATGTTCCCAAAGTGAAAAAAGTAGTTTATACTTAGCAGATACCTCAAGTTCGTCCTTATGTTGTCTGCTCTTATACCATCAAATAACTTTTGTGTTGTAGTCGGGTCGGCTTCAGAAATGATATTCTCTGCTACTCCTGGTCCCAAACAGGGTCCTTCAGTGCACCGACTCGTCGCAAAATGTCCAATCAAAACTCCAATTACAACCCCAACAACAGCTGTTATCAAACACAAGAGCAATATTTGTCTTCTGTTTTTATCCATTACGCAACTAATTGTAATCTTTGTAATGTTTGAAAACTTTTTTGTAACAATTTTACTCGAGTTACAGCACTAGTTGTTTATGCAGCACTGACTTCTGCATGCTAAACTGTTTTTCATAGGGCTAGGACGACTAGCAATTTTACTAGTCGACTAGTCTGGTGCATTACTGAGCAGTTAAAGCCCGCAGAGAGGCCATGAGCTAAACTAATTGGTTTAGGTTATGCCCGAGCAAAGGGCTTTAACAGCTCTAAATCCCAGCCTCAATTGATAGGAACAAACTGGGCACTGAATGCACAAAGTTCTCAGAACTCTCTTCAAAGAATTACATAGCTGTAAAGACTGTGCATTGTCTACTCAATTGCCCTGTGCCCAATGTGTACCAAAGCCATTTGTAGTTTGGATTTCAAAGAGAGAGGATGCAAATTTTCTTGCTGATGAATATTGTAGGAATATTGCAAAAATGACTTTATTTATGGATTTACAGTATTAATGGATCATATTTCACCTACAGAATCACTGGAGTATTGAATATTTTGCACATTGTGGATATTTTGCAGACTTTTAATGCAGACTTTTAAAGTTTGCCATGTGCTTTTAAGTGCAGTGCCCCTGGTGTCACTCACACCCTATTGTTGGTCTTTGACTGCCATTGAGTACAATGGTAACCAAGACCAACAATAGGGTGTATGTGTCACTAAGGTGGCTAGCAACTGGGCAAATTAGGGAAATTGAGTGTCCACCGAGAACAATGGATCTATCGTCTGAAGGGATTTAGTAGTCTAGACTAGTCAACTAGTTGTATCTAGTGTAAAACACTGTTATTTGTTGATTGTAGAGCACTTAAAATCTCTGCACAACATAAAAATATTCACATGTTTTATGTGTATTTATATCGTTGAGGATGCCATTCATGTAATCAATTATAAAAATACTTTTATTTTACAAAATCGAATTATGAGATGCTGCAAAATTGTAATACAAATGCATTTTAAGGAAAAATACAAAATTTCATTTCACTGTCACTAGTCGGGGCGCACAACTCGACTATCGATTTGTCAAGACTAGTCCTAACCCTAGTTTTTCAAGAGAACGAAGCGCAAAGATGAAGGGATCCAGTTAACATGTTGGTCTTGTACTAGATTCATTATAATGAGGGTACACACATCACGGCAAACATACTACATGAAACACATCGCTACACTGCTGAAATGGTTGGAGATTGCCTGATTTACTGTTACTCTTGTTTCTACTTGCAAGTTTTATTTTGCCTGATCAAATTGAGCAATTTGCTTGATTAGATATCAAATGAATACTGTAATTAGTAAAATACGATAAATCAATCCTTCAAAGGGTATAAATACTAAAACTAGAAACCCTAAGTGACTATAGGTGTTTTTTATTTACTAATTTACCAACTATTTGTCTAATTTGTCTGTCTGTCCTAAAAAAAAGCTTCATCATGACAATCACTAACATCACAATTCCATCACCAGCAAGGTTGACTCTTTGTCTTCACGTTTTGAAAATTCATGAAGACTTGAAGATTTACTACTGTTAAGCGTAAATTTATTATCTAAGATATTAAACAATGACATAAGGCTCTAATAAAAATTGCGAAGGTGCAGTTCAAGAAATTATTGTTAAGGTCCCGCCACCATAAGCTCAGCATAGCTCAGCATGGAACTCAGTTGTTGAGGGGCCTAACACTTTTAATAGTTTTTGGCAGATAATTTCGTGATCTGTGTAAGCGTTCTATTTATGAAGCCACCGTCGAGCTAAAGGCACATTATAATGAGTACTTTGATACTGAGTATCATTCAATGAACTTTGTTTTACTGTTTTTGTTGGACCAGGTTCCAATTGTGGGGCCACTGATTACCTCTGTTTTGGACTATGTGTGACCTTCCCTAGGATTTTAAAGCCAGGGTGGATCTCTCAACAGCACTCTTTCTTGCTTGAATGCAGTGATCCCAAAGGTCACTGGTGGCACACCTACCTTTTCCACCAGTAGGGGTGTACACTGAATAAGCATGCATACAACAGGCAGCCAGCTTCAGTTCTCACATACTTTTCCAAGCAATGGTGAACAGGAACAAAGCAGGTCTCGATCCCAAGACCTTCACCCGAATCAGTCACCGGCCACCCTTCCATAATCTTTGATGTGATCCAGTTCTTTAATTCATGAGCTTAACAATTATCAAAAGAAGAACTGCAACCCAGTTTGTGCGGAAAAAATGAAATTACGTCGTATCAGGTGATTTTTCTATTGCCCAAATTCAATAAGTACCAAATTTCAAGGTGCCACAGAGGGTAATCTCTCAAAATAGATAACCACTCTAGAAAAATACTTAACACTTAAAATTGTTTATTTTAAAAACTATTACAATCACTTCCTGAAATTGATTTTATTTTCCTACAATATAATTCAATGCTGTGTCTGTTACTCGAACAAAAACATCTGTTGTCCACAAAATGAATAACCATGAACATACATTTCATTATTTGTTTGATTTTTAAATTTTATCATTAAAATCTCATGAAATTAAGGTTCTTGCGAGACAAAAGAAATTCATGCCCTGCTTATGTTTGGTAGAACCGACAGCAAAAGTCCGACATGCGCAAATATTACTTCTTTCAAAAACAAAAAAACAAACAACGTGTATTCATAACCCTTCAGAGGGTGAAATTTCTATCATTCTGGGACAATAGCGCATCAAAAGCACAGTGTGAAATTCTTATGTTTTCTCTTTTGTTCTTTCCGTTTCTAAATTGATTTCACGAGCTGAACGCTTGTGCAGTTACATTCTAACACTTCTTTGGCGTTAGCCTCTTTGACTTGACATTACAGCGTTAGGTTGGGTGCATTTAGGTTTATGAAAACGGGCTGTAAATTAGCAATCTTGAGCCAATCTTATCCTGTTAATACCACAACATTTACACGATGGAAACGTAGCATTTACAGCATCACGTTGACTCGTTATTACGGCAGATGCTGTCAAAAACACAGTCCCTGTTGGAGGAAGATTCCATGTGGCCTCCGGGCTTATGTACTTAAACATGAATATGTCACACCAACGTAATATCCACCGACAGAAATGACAAAACTAGTTGTGAGTGTTTATAAGAGAATAGTCAATTCTATGTATTTTTTCATCGACTAACTCCAAAATGCTATCAAATTCTGAGAGCAAAAGATAATAAATGATAAACACGTGACTGCAATTATTTAAAAATAATTGCGCAATTATTGTCTGCCGAAAGAATGTGTGAAAACACTGTTTCCAGCGTAACGATGTCATGAAACATTCTTTGACGTAATGACAATGAGACTATTTCTTGGTAGTACTTTCTGGTGTGTGAAAGTGGAAAATGGGATGAGCCTCGTTTTCAGCATGGTCATACGCTTTTAGTTGAAAGACCACATAAATAATAACACAAAGGGAATTTCAAAGGACTAGGGATCGTGTTCCCTTCTCCGTCATACGGCAATTGGAGTTAACATCCTTTTCCATCATACAGCAGTTGGAGTTAACACCAGAGGTGCTGCAGGCTTCCCACCAAACATACCTGCAGCTGCAACCACATGACAGTCGAGAGGCTATCCTATTGGTTATTAGAATTATGCATAACATTGTGTTAGCATCCTTTAATCAGTTTAACATGCACCTCCACTGAGACCACATGTATTTTACATTCGAGTTAATAAATATAGATGCAGATTTCATCTCCATTATACTTGTTCTATGATCAACATTTCATCTCCGTTCATTATATTGCTGTAATCTTTTTACAGGGAAGTCCCATTATTCCAAAATTGATAGGATTCTAAAGTTTTGTCTTGTTCTTCTTTAATAAAGGAAACTCTGAAAATGTTTCTCATTTTATAAATAATAGAGTTTCATGTCTTGTCTTTCACTGGACCAATAGAACAATATGAGTTTATAATTGTTCCGTGAATTAAGAGGTATGAACAAACATTTCATCCTCTGGTGGTTTCACACAGTCTAGGTTTTTCCTAATTCGTTTCCCTGCTAAATTAGGTAGATTTGGCAGAGAATTTATTCTATTTTCAGTAAAATGACCAATAGTGGTCCATGACTAATTTCAGGTTAAGTACTGAATGTAGTCTTTTCAAGTGACCATATTCAGTCATATACCAAAACTCTAAATTTCCCTTCCAAATCTGCCTAATCTGCCTCATCTGGCTAATCTGTCTAATTTGTCTAGGACGGCAAATGAATTAGGAAAAAAACCCAATATCTTATCGGATGCTGGGACTTTTAGCTGATACATTTGTGAAAAAAAATTATTCTGTACAATAAATGCGTTATACTATGCATTTTAATAAGGCCAATGGTCTTTTTCATTTAATTATTTCACAACTTATTGAGTTACGTATTGTGTATAACAATATGTGCAGTTCATGTTACATGACACAATAGGCTTGTCTCAACTAAACTAAAAGTACAACTACCCTAAAACTAAATGCTTCTGGTCACTATGTTTGTTTTCATTCCTGTGGTCATAATAGGCTTGTCTCAACTAAAACAAAGTGCTTCTGGTCACTTTGTTTATTCATGTTGTTATGTGAATCTTACTTAGTAACCTTAAACCTCAGTTTTGGTAAGTCATTGTGGTAATAATCTAATTCTATATAATGCACTTCTGTGGACAATTGTCAAGCTAGCCAACCTAAATTGAGGTGGAGGACACTTAATTGAAACATTGACAGACAAATGCACAAATTGAGTATAAATGACATAGGTCATTCCATCCGAATCCCTGCTTTAGCAAGATCTATTTAACAAAGTAAACAAAGTGGCCAGAAACATCTTGTTTTGCTTGAGACAAGCCCAATACGAAAAAGAACGAATGCGTAGGGATGTATAGAAATAAAACTCGAATTTCCTACTACACGGATTTCATTTATCCTAGATAAAACACTTCCTGATTATTTTTCTTCTGTCCCACCCTGGGTGGTTTATTGCTGTAAGTACTGTAGGGCAAGAGTCATTATGTAGGCGCAGCGGAAAATGAACCCGGAAATACAAATTTACACTGGAGTCCACTATAGTACAAGATCTACTAGCAGTGCATTACAGTACAAAATACCACTAGCAATGCATTAGCAGTGCATGACAGTACAATATACTACTGGCAATGCATTACAGTACAATATACTACTAGAAGTGCATTACAGTACAATATACTACCAGCAATGCATTACAGTACAATATACTACTAGCAGTGCATTACAGTACAATATACTATCAGCAATGCATTACAGTACAATATACTACTAGCAGTGCATTACAGTACAGCATACTTGTAACAGTGCATTACAGTACAACATACTTGTAACAGTGCATTACAGTACAAAAAACTATTAGCACTGCATTACAGTACAATGTACCACTAGCAGTGAATTTTGGTAATTACTACCAGTGCATTACAGCATAACATACCACTAGCAATATATTACTGCACAAAATACTACCAACAATTCATTACAGTAGATACTTTATCTTGAGAAATTAAATTGGTAATTGATTCAAGGTGTGGACACAGAAATATTCTTGGACTGCATGTAGTACATGCTGTTCATTTTAAGTTACTTGTACATGACCACACAGTGGAGCAATGTAAAATTCAATAGCATTGGTCAACTTTTCCAGTATTATTGTTTCAAAATATTGAAATAACACCAGAACAAACCCTGAACTGCAATGTCAATCAATTGTAGATATATTCTTAAAAGAGTAATAATTTTAACGTGTATCTATGATACTTTCTGAACCGCAAAAATTGTATTTCGTTTTTATTGGTAGTCTACTCCAGCAAGATAAATGATAAGTAATCAAGGGTTTTCCAAATTTTCCGTGCCTTATTACCTGCCTAATTGATGGCCATAATATTGATAATAAACTATTTCTTGAAATCCAACTAGTTTTGTGTATTTCAAAATGTTGGTAACAAACAAATTATTGATATTATTTATGTCAGTAAATAGTATATTTACTATTTCCAGTCACAGTGTCCCAGTGAAATATTCAAAAATTACATGGGTAACTAGAAATAGGAAATTAAATTAGCCTAAATTAGGCAGATTAGGCAGGGCATGAATTAGGAAAAACCTCTATTGAATCACCGTGAGATATCTGTACGGTTACAAGCTTCATTGTGATGTTATTATTGACCCACCTTCTTTTACACAGATCAATCACACAATCAAGCCGAATAAGATTCACTTGTGATGGTGTATTCCACACAAGGAATGCGGCATGAGATCCAATACATTAAAATCCCCACGCAGCACTGTTGTTTGTCAATATTAGTGCAGCAAATTGATTGCGCAAAGGAGGCATCGTGTGCCATTGGCGGATTTAGGGCCCCCCCCCGGCCAAAATTTTCTTAATTTTCATGCAGTTTTTCCTGATTTTTGGGCGATAATAGGTGAAAATTCGGTTGGCGTCCCCCCCCTACGGGCCGGGCGCCCCCCGGACGGGAAATCCTGGATCCGCCAATGTGTGCGGTAATAAACGTGTTTTCATTCCAAATTACGTACAAATGTATCTTTGGGGATTTGTTTCATATTGGTATTGCTGAATGTAATTTTAAAGGAAAACATCGCAAGGATTTCGCAAATGACATTTTAACTTGTCACATGTTGGCTAAATAACAAATCTTAGTAGAAAATACACACTTACAGTATCACCGTTTAAAAGTCATTCATGAATTATAAATTCTTTTACCTCGGATGATATTACAGGATATCCTTTATTAATTCGTAAGTGATGTCAATGACTACAATATATAACTAGTTTGTTTCTTCTAATACAGTTCCTAAGTGGTTTTTTTAATTTGAAATTGGAGCCTTCATGAAAAATATATTAACTCTATTTGGCAGATTTTTTCCAATTGTTGATTTTGAGGAAATTAGGTTAGTTCAGTGTAATTTGAATAATTATATAAATCACTTTGCGTAAAATGGTCAGGTAACATGTGCTACATGTGATAGAATACAGTGCAAGGTAAATTCGAATCTTTTCCTCACTTCAAGTTCACGGCTTCATTGGCCATAATGAAAACTAAAATTGCGGGACATAATATGTCATTGCTTTTATTGCCACAAACTAATTCCATGATTTACTCCTGATTTTTACATCACTGAAAAACACACCAGTGCGGAGGAGCATTCTATTGTTCTCTTGCTGAGTTATTCGTTTTCTGTTGCCACAACTTTGGTCTAATTCCTATTGATGAATGTAAACACCGAGGAACCATTTCTATTGCTGTTCATCGATCCCTCTTAAACCTTACATAATTTAGCGAGAGACATAACTGGGTTTTTTTTCATGCTGTATGAGCACATAAACATTACGATGGTGACAACATGATTGATGATGAAGCATTAGGTGATTTTTCTGATCAATATGTGTGTTCATCATACATATCAAAGCATGTGGAAATATGCCTGATAGCATAAATCTACTTATTTACATGATGTAATCGCAAGCAGTCAAGATATTCATTGATCATACACCTCACCATTTATTTTCGCGTTTTGGCACAACCTGTACCTGTATCGATGCCTGAATTTTCAATAGGTTATCCCTTTAATTAAGGACTTATAATCCTCAATTTGTACCGGCAATTGCATCGTTTGCATTTTTACTCGGAGCAAGTTTCTCTTTTGAAAAACACTTCAAAAGGCAATTTGACAGACAGCGAATAGAGAGCTACGATGCCCGATAGTCAATGAAGAGCACGGACCGTCTTATTCAACTACCGATACTGAAATATTTGGTAAATTTAAAAGATCCTCATCAAACCACATCAAAGTGTAAAATTGGTATCGGGCATTGTGACACCTAGCTGATCTCAATGTGGTGGTTGACGGTGAAATGAAAGCTGAGAAGTTAAAGTGTAAATTATAGTACATTATAAAGCCGATATATCAAATAATTAACTTCCTTTTTGGTAGTGAATAATATTTTACTCTGAAATTATAAACTTTGAAGTTCCTTAAGATTCATAAAGGTGACGTGCTTTCTACTTAACTAGACTACTATGAAAAAAGTACAATGAATGTATTCTTCATTCAACGACATTTTTCCAGACTTATGACATTTCCAAAACGACCAGCAACCGACCAATAGTTTATGATCATTCAACAATATGAAACACCGTCGTTTTATCAGGCAGGCTGTCGGCATAAGTATATAATCAGCTGTATAGAATTCTGATAAATAATTTATAATGTCTTTTTACAGGCTCTGCAGCTTTTTCACCAGCACTGCCACCATCAGTCTATCCGTGCACCATCGATTCATATGGTAAGTAAACACTCTGTACCAAAGGAGAAGGAAGGTGCCATGCATTCACTATTGTCGTCACCCTGGGTTACTCCGCGCACTGCCAAAATAACAATCAACAAATATTGGCCAAAGATTTCTGTATGATATTTATATCTTTCATCGGGACATTCATCTTTTCAAATAAACCACTTTGACATTGATTACATTGTTAGTAGTTTTTTTCCTTCTAATAATTAACCTTATTTACGTCTTAAAATATCAGCCAAAGATTAGCTAAAACTTTGGTCTGTACGTAGAGCATAAATCGACAAATTAAGAACGTTTAGAACCTATCCCAGAGTAAATTTGTTCTGAAATCGCTTGACAACACAAAATGGGATTTCGCAGCTTTTACGAAATTAAATAGAAAAGGCAAATTATCCCATAAATGTGTACATATTGGCATGGGTGTAAGTGATGTTATTTCACAACAATAAAAGTAGGTTTTGCTTGTAACTATGACAATTTATTGATGAATTGATTTCACGCATGATTATGCATGACTCCCTCCCGACCTATAACTTTTTGTGCAAAGCGATCCTTTTACCTTTTGGGAATGCAGCAAAAAAAAAAAACACTACAGAAAAAACTCCATTTGGTCTAGTACTTTTAGATTAGCTACGCCATATTCCATATTTGGAATACTGGTTATGTTTTTAATTAAGCAGATAATTATTTCTGTGTATTTAAGATCCAATAAGAAGTTTGGTTTATCACTGAGTAACTCACAGGATATTTCAAAGCATTACTATGGGTGGCAAAAATTCCAAGTCACCTCTCCTAAAAAATACCATAGTTTACCGAAAAATAACCTTAAGATTCTTAATGATCTGATGAACTTGGTAAACTTTCAAAGACATAGAAAGAAAGAAATCAACATCCCAAATCCAAGAACCTTTTTTTGGCAATCGGCACTGTTCTTTGTGAGGTGCCAGGCCACGACCATCTTCTGGAGATGGTTGAATGTTGGATGTCGAATGTTACGCGGCGAACCTGAAGTGGATTCGAATAAGAAACGAGGTTAATTCTCTCGATGGGATACCATCCTATTTTGCATTTAAGACAATAGTTTTAATATTTTCTGAGTGAAGGCGATTATTCGATCTTCCTTTTAAGGTGGTACAATTTCAAAGTCCACCGATACAGAGCTGGAAGACTTTAACTACAAGGTACCTTGGCGGACCCAAGGAGACCCCGCAGATATTTATTCCAACGCTGTTTCAAATGTAATAGAACCTATCGCGGCTAGATCTACCTACATATCTACAGGATTCACCACCACTTTTGCTAGAAACGCCTTCGATCCCTTACCGTAAATGTACGACTTTCCCAAGCGTCCCATAGTAACAATAGCATAAAGTGGTTCTCGTACAGCTCATTGTGTACGCCGTGTTGATAGTGAAGCTGGTGGGGTCCCCGCACTGATACTCTGTTGGTAACAGCTTAATGATTTCTGGTGGTCAAGGCACCACACAGAGGAACGGATAAAAGTGCATGTCAGGATACCAGAAGTTTAGTTCTCAACTGTCAGTTACTCAGTTAAGGTACAGAGACAGCTTTTTTAGGATATTTAATTTGTGGTGAGTATTACATTGAGGAGTGTTTGTTCAAATGCTTAAGGAATTAAACATCAGTTTTCGCAGGAATTAAGAGAGACAGCAATTCAAGGAATAGTTCAATAAGTTTATGACATTGTCACACGGCTAAAAGACTCGTTTTATTATAAAATGTACCATCGTTTATCATTTTAAATAATCAATTTCGCGACCAAATTTAAAGATAAAAGTTACTTTTAGAACCAATCACGAATGATAATTTTTTAAATTTCAGTTTTCATCCGTGAAAAGTCTTTACTGCTTAATGGACAGCACTTTTGCAAAATCCATTTAATCAAACCATAAAGTTAGACGTTACTAAACAAGACCAACAAATTTTGCGCCATATTATTAAATTTCGGTAATTTAATTTATTACATTTACTTTGTGACAATTGCAACAGAGCGTCTTGCTCACAATGCAGCAGAATCAAGCACTTATTTTGAATGATGGTACAAACTGATGAACTGTGAAGATTTTTTCATTCAGCAGGTAAAATCACAGACATGGGAGTGTGTCCAGAAAACGAACCAGATCTGGTCAACAGGGATCCTAATGGCCTCAACAGCCATATCAAGGTAAACCATTTATTAGTTTTTTTTAAATTACCCATGCTTAACTTTAAATCCTTTTTGTTTTATTGAAGGACATCAAAGAAAACGTTTCACATTTTAATTCACAACATCTGACAGTCCCTTAATACCCCAATTCCTTTTTCTGTTCGGACTATAGCCGTAAACGAAAATTTAGCGGATTCTGGGCAAAGAATAATTAAACGGTGACCGCAAGGATACTCAACAGATAATGAATAGTTCAGGTCGAGAACAGTTGAATCTCGGGCAGTTCTGTATGTTTTAGCGTGACCTCCCTAGTCGCTCAAGCCATGCAAATTTAAAATGATGTTACTTATCTGAATGTAAACAGTCAGCAATGATTCTTATTGTCCACAAGATTTGCGTCTTTAAATGGATTCACAATTGAAAGGGTTTTACGGGAAAATAGTCTTCTTTGGCCATTCTGCAATGCATACTCTGACTCAGATAATATTGCCAAAGGATACCTTCCCTGCCCTCCTTCTCATACCTCTCGCGTTTTAATTAATGAATAATGTTTGTTTGTACCGTTGCTGTCGTTGCTACACTTCCTGGGATCCTTAGAAAACGTTCTGCCTTTCAGCCTTTCAATAGCGATGCATATTTAATATGATTAGATGATTATTGACCATCTATCAAGTGATCTATCAACCTCATTAGTTCCTCCTCCCACACATCAATATGTTGCTGAAAACATTAGTATCCAAAGTCTAAGAACAAATACCTTTGCTCAAAAATTTATTTACTTGTCCTATGTCGTATTCAAAGCTATTGTTTGCGTATGTAAAAGAAACTGTAAAATGAAATCTAAATCAGTAATATCCGTAAATGTGCAAAATGCAAATAACATTCTGAGTCCCTCCTGGGTTCTGGTCAGTTATTCATGCATCTTATTCAGAAAGTCTTACTTACGAAACTTAAAACCTCAACAGCTTTGTTACGTTTTTGTCTAAGCTTTTAACACTAATTCTTGCATTGTATTTGTGACTATTCCAAACATATTTAGATATAGTCTGTATCTCACAACAAGATCCCCGCAATTTAGCCCGTCATCCCACAAAACGTAATGCAAAAAACCCAGATAAACCTCTCTGGATATAAACGTGACTAAGCTATTACCAGTGCGTGGTAAAAGCGTGAAACTTTTCCCTTGTCCAAATTTTGAGGATATATTTTGTATCATCCGATTGAGAAACACTCAGACTAGTAATTGTGGCCGAAAAGCTTCTCCATATTCACTGATGCAACCTCTTTATTCAACAGGTGACATTTGAGGACTGCTTTGCAGAACCTGAAGGAGCTCACAGTGCAGATTGTGTGTGGAAATGCGCCTACAAATGTTTCGAAGGTGGAAAGAATCTACTTTATATGATTCTCACCTTCATCTGTGCCGTACCAATGGCACTTTACTGGGGATGCCTGTTCGCAGAAGTTGCTTTCCAGCATATCTGGTGCATCACACCATCTTTGGCTCTGATGGAAATCAACTGTGGAGTGATGAAGAAGCTCTTCACAATCATTATGGAATGCTTCTTGGGTCCATGCTGCACCACAATGGGTCTGTTTTTCAGCAACATCAAAGTGGAAAACAAGTAAAGGAGTTTTTGGAGACGATTACCAAACTGCAGGGAATTCACTTCTACTTACTCTTCAATTGAACAAATTATTTATCAGTAACT
This sequence comes from Haplosyllis anthogorgicola, assembly GCA_038406195.1. Lineage (NCBI taxonomy): Eukaryota > Metazoa > Annelida > Polychaeta > Phyllodocida > Syllidae > Haplosyllis > Haplosyllis anthogorgicola. The sequence continues at coordinate 1,155 of JBCAUI010369405.1, read as the reverse complement.
ATTCGGACTTCATACAATGGCAGCACCACAGATTTTGGATTTTTGACAATATTTTAAAACACAGACCAATATCACAGGAATTACAGTTACAGTTCTCTCTTTTCCTAGTCAATTGATGACATTCCCGCTGTAGAAAGTTTTTGCCAATCATTCAAATTTGTGATAAAAAACAGTATTCAAAGATAGCACAATAGTATTCATTTTGGTGTCTGATAAACTCTATGATATTATAATGTAATAAAAAGAAAAAGCTCAATCTGTGATATATGTATCAAAAGTTCAATAATAAAAAAGTTTTCACAACATTTGATCCATTTTGGTTCCTTTTTGGGAAATTCTAACATTCAGAATTTAGGCGATATGAACGTGAAATCCGTCAGAATTGTATCTTTGTCAATAAAACACATTTTCTGGAAGATTTTACTTGTTTTCTTTCCACATAACATGCGACAAAAGGAAAATTCTTGTAAACTTCGGTTAGACTTATTTACACTACCACTTCACGGATTCCCTTAAGCGTTCAAAACTTCAGAACAAGCCGGATTAATTATGATGTAAGTAAAAATAGTAAGACGTGTTCTCTCATTTGTTAGTCCACCCAGACTTAAATTACCCAGTCCATAGCAAAAGTAAGTCTAAGGGAATCCCTACACTTCTTAACTATGATGTGAGATCAAGTCTTAAATGCATAATTCAAGGGGAGGGACGCCAAAGGTATTCGATCTTTCTCATTCTTTGCGAAACATGATTGAAAAGATGTCGGGCAATGAGAATTTCATCATGGTGAGCTCCTTCGATACGTGATTGTCCATTACAACGCGAGTTGCTAGATTTTTCTTCATTCGTACCCTGTCTACTTAGATAGGATAGAAGCTTACTAATTCTAATAATGACACTGTGTCCTGTGAATATTAAGTACTGATACCAATATCACACCGTTTGAATGCACTGAATCCAGGTACTATTACTATGATTCGAGAAGTTTCAATTCTGTATAATTAGACAAATTAAAGGTGACGAAGTTTTCATTGGGCATGGAAGTTTCAAACCGCGAACTTATTCCAATTGGAAAAGAGAAAAACAATCCGGTTGCACACAACTACTTTATTTACAAGAATGCTACAGATATACGTGTGGTCATCTCAGCTGCCTGTA
>JBCAUI010369294.1:0-14744 GCA_038406195.1 Haplosyllis anthogorgicola | reverse complement strand
TAGTTAGTCAGCAGACTTTAGACCTTGGAGAAACTGGAATTTTTGATGGGCTTAGCTAAGTCAGATTCTAAGCCAATCTTCAGACATAAATCAGTACTTTTATGAAATTGGCTCCTGGTCTAGTTTGGTATCAAAATTGGACTAAAGTATTAGACTTTTTGGTTGCCATATGTTGCATTTAATATAATTTCGACCAATGAACATGATGATCCCAAGATGCATCAATACGATGTTGCGCTGACAAATTTGAACTGGACAACAACTTAAGAATGGATTCCCGCGATGATGGACTCCAGAATTTACGCTTCCACTGTGATATGTAAGAAATCATTTTAAGTTCCTGTTATTGACCATGTGCCCAAGATGACTGTCCAAGCAACAACAACTTCTCACTTTCCTATATTAGCTTATCACTTTTGGAAGACAGGCTTCGTAAGTTCCAATTCCTACACGCCAGGATTAACTGAATAACAGGTTGTCCTTATACGTGATAAGAAGAGTTTCGAGTTATGATGTATTATCCTCCAAGGAAAATCAATCATAAATATGACTAAAGCTTTAATGATATTTCCCTCATCTATTTATGTTTAAAAAACAAACACATAAACACTCAAAACTGCTACTCTTGATCTTGCAATTTATTCATTATTTTTTGAATAAAGCATTCTAAAATTTGACAAATAAGATATTTAATCTGAGAGAGCGAGAGAGGGTAACACCAATAATTGTAATATAATTCTTAACTGCGATTGGAAGGCCTTTTTTGGAGGTTTCTATGATTTTCTTTTGATAATCGTTTTCAGGGTGGGGAATGAAACCCAATCTAATACCATGGGCATTCATTGATTTCTCTTAACGTATTGCATTGTTACATTAAGTTTTTAGCTTTTACGGTAATAATAAATACATGTTACATGCATTTGATTATGTTTTAGTCATCTTTTTATCACATTTGAGAGATAACGATAGAACAGTTTTATCGCTATCTCCCAAAATGTGATACAGATATTAAATAGATAAATAAAATATATTTAAATGATAAATATAAATTTATTACCCTCGTAGCAATATACTTCATGTATCAATGCAATACTGTTAGGAGAAATTAATAAATTTATACAAGTGGTATTAAAGCATCAGGTTAGACTTACTAATCTGGTACAGAAATAATGGTCTATTGGACTCATACAATTTTTATGACATGACACCAATTTTATATTTGAGCCTCATGCCTTTCGGCACTGAGGCTCTATGTATTCGAATCCCCCCCTCCCACCCCCGGACTGGGGGAAATGCATTTCTGGCCATTTCAGACAATTCTGTGAATGGTTGGACCAATAGGGCATGAGGCTCTGTACACCGTCTGGTTATCACTCGTTATACATGAATACAACTGGTGGTAACGGCACAATTGCTTTTCCTGGGACCATGCTTGTGCGCTGGTCCAAGTTTACTTTAAATATTTTGTTTTCTAGCCTTCACCTTTGTCCTATTGTGATGGAAGTGGAATAAATTTCTCATTTGTAAAACGCGACATAAAATCTATTGAGACCAACCAACTTGATCTACTGGGACCAATAAAGACCACTTTAGTTTCGCACATAAATCCTGCCTGGATTGAAAAGACTCGACTTCTCTAAAGACGATTTTAGGTTGAAATGACCAAATCTATATTAGTTTTAATGACTGGACCACACTGTACCTTTGACATGATCTCTTCTTTCTTGCTTACAGATACAGAATCCTTAGGAAACGAGATTCCTGGGTAAGCTTATTGGATGAGAAGATAGCGCCTTTGAATATAAAATAAAGCCTGCTGTGTCAAATTGATTCAAAAGTTTCCAAACCAGCGGAATCCTATTACATGCAGTCAGTTACAGAGACAAGATAATGTGAAAACAATCCTTAAAACTTATTCCCTTATTTTGGAATGGTGATCCCAAATTCATACTACCACAAGGGGAGTTTTTTAAACGAAACCTCCTTTTGGACACCAAGTATCGCATTGACATCCTAAGCAATATTTAAGCATTGGGAAGATTCATTTTCACATACATCCATACAGTGGACCAAGGGCTGTATCCTTTTTGAGCTTCATGCCCCGCCAGGGGGCAAGAAGCTCCCTGTTTTCATGAGATGGACTTCATGTTTTTCCTGCACCCCCCTGAGATTTATAACTGTAAAACACACAATGCAAGTCGAAGCTATCACTAATAATACACAACAATGGTGAATTGGACTAAAATATTATACAAGGGTATGGAAACAAAGATCAAGGATCAGTTAGAAGGAACTTCAAATGCGGTTAATTTGTTTTTACTCTCACTAATTCAAACTGACAGTGGAGGGTAAACAATTGCTATGTTGAGCTGAAGGATATGACAGAGTTGCCTTGTATCTATGTAACTAGATTTCAGCACATCTGCAAATTGCACGAGTACCTGTCGACTTAGTTTTGTCTCTCACTTTTATCCGTGCCAGCTTTCGTTTATCATACCAATTTATTTCAGAAAGGTCTAATTAAGGCAAAAGTACGAAACCTGTTTACTTTGACCAGTATCAATGGGGATAGAGGATTTGTAAGAATAACTCTGCATCTGAGATGATCGGATCGACCAACGTACATAAACAAATTCCCAATGATTTGGTCAATGACCTGAAAAGTTAGTCTATTGACAGAAGACGGATAATTTACTTTGCAGAGCAACTTTATTTGGATAACATTTTATTGCTTCTCTTAAAGCTGATACAATTGCCCCCGTAAAGGCAGACAATAGGCAACTGTATTCCACGGATATTAATATTATCGATGTATGTGGTTAATTCGCCCATGAAGCTGGGTTCAAGTGGTCCATTAACCTGACAAAGACAGAATATCTCACAGTCATAGCAGTGATAATATCACTGTACAACTGTTCCCCTCCCTTTAAAAGTATCGTTGGTAACAAGATTTCTCGTTACTTGTGTACAAAATTCGTGATATTGGCAAATCTAGTTTTACAATCAAGGCGAGGTAGGGGGATCAAGTGGACAGAACAGCACGTCCTTCTGGGTTGTGGAAATTGGGGGCAGTAAACCAGCTTCCACAAGAAAAAACTGCACCAAAGGGATAATAGAATCTGAGATCGAAATATATTTTAAGTGAAGCAGTTTTGAAACGAACGTAGAAGCTGTGAGAAATATTCGAATAACGTTGATTCCTATGAAATCTTCTGCACCTGTACTGAAACAGGACAGGTAAAGTATTTGCTCAGATACCAAGGATGCTGTAAATTTCACTTAATTCCCTCACCTTTGATATACACAGACGACTTTAAAGTTAATGGGATTCGGTATTACCATGGGATACAATACTTTTTTCTACGCTTTTTACACATATCCAGTGAAGATTAGTTCCATAAGTAACCAAGATACTCTACTCCTAGAAATTGATTTCCTTTACAAACATCTAAAAATGCACGAGCAACCTTAAGTTAGTATTCATTACCTTGCTATGTGAAAAATAGTCGCGTTGTAATGCAATGCATTTATTTATTCATTTCAATATAAATTTCCGTAACGAAAATTTAACTACAAACTGGTCTCTACATGTACTCATCGATGTACAATTACGCTTTCGCGGTCGGTAAACTGTAACTACTGCCACTTCAGTAATGACAGAATATGTCATCAATAATAAATAAGAAACGGCTCAACATAATTCAATCACTGATCGCTACTTCACCTTTTAATGTACCCCTGAGTATTCGCTAAAATGTTTCTTATCGAGGTCAACTTCTAAATCATCTATAAATAAGTATACAATTTTGCTAATACATTTGACAAATAGTACTTGAGTCAAATGGTGAGATATGAAGATGCTACCCTCCGAGTTCGTAACTAAAGAACGAAATTTCTGCACATCTGCAAATAGCTTAAGTACCTGTCTGCCCATTTTTTGTCTCCTTTTTTCTTTATCTTAAGTTACCAGCCTTGCTCTCTCGCAGCTTCTTCTAATTAACTTCTGTACAGTATTTCTTATTATAACCACCGAGTAAATGGTGTGTGTTTATTGCAGCTAAGTGAATTGTGAAAAAGGAGAAGTTCTATTGCAAATTACCAAACATTGTTATCCACAAGCATTTCAACAAGGAAGAAAATATAGTTTAAATTATACGAGTAATAACTGGTTATTTCTTCTTCTGAATTTACATATTGTTATACATACTACCAGACCCTTGTCAATGACAATGTGGTACAAACCACAGTGGCGGATTCAGTGTAAAATCTTTAGACTAGCTTCGCTTGGCACATTTTCTAAGCAAGGATACCAAATTTTGGAATGGGAAAAAGCATAATCCTCTGAAAATTGTGAACGCGGAGCATCAAAAGTAACCAGCAACACGGGGCGATGTATGTTTTTTAATGCCAAGGGCTTCTAGGTCCTTCAAGCAGGCCTCAGACCCCATGCCTTTTGTTACTCAATGCACTTTTGCAGCTTCATCATGCTGCTCCTCCTTGACCATACCGTGGATCGGCGACAGAACGATTAACTTAACTGTCAAAGTTGACACTTTTATATTACTTTAGCCCATAAAATAATTAATATAAAAGTACATACACACACGTTGTAAGTAGCTTTTCACTATTTCTGTACGTTAATGAAATGTTACTGTTGGAAGTAAATCACCTTTGTCACATTGTTGCAATTCAAGTAAAGAGAATCTGAAGGATAAACGTTCGGTACTTAGGCCACACCAACAAGTATGTATAGTAAAGACGAAAACATGTTTCATATCTTTAAAAGTTTCCTTTTGACAGTATACCTTTATGGTGATCAAATGATTGTCGCGTTCTAAAGAATTATCAGACAGAATTAATCACTATCAAACCAACGAGTTCGACCAAAAAAATATAAACTAAACTTACAATGATCCACTGTATACTAAGTTTGAGATGTATCAACAAAAAAACCCATTTAACTTTTCTATCTACACATCGTTATGAACTCAGAAAGTAACCTAACTTTACATGAATTGAGGGAGCAATGGGTGTAGGTAAACGCAAATTGCAGTTACTTCTTTAAATCGCGATAGCCAATCGGTCCTGGCAACCCAAAACGATGCATAACGGCAAAACCCTCTTCGAAGAAAATAAAGCACTGAACGCAAATACATTAAAAGTTGTAATATGCAACACGTAAACAATTTATCATCATACGTTTCCATCTAGAATATCTACGCCCAGACACCACTCCAACGTGCCGGATTCCAATGGAGCAGGTAATTGCTATTCTCCCAGTAGTAATCCAGATACTTAACATTTGGAATGGTAAAAAATCAAACCAGTTGTGTGGTCTAAAAGTAAACATAAACCAGAGTTTATGTAAACTCAAATCATCATCAAAAGGTCAATGATCAGATCAATGCTACAAAAATTGTTAAGCTGCAGAACACTTGTCTGATCCTTGAACTTTTGACAACTGATAGTGACCACTCTGAACTGTGCACTTTCGTGCAGAGAAAGTGTCATCTGCAATTACTATTCGGACATGTTTGTCAATACCATGGACACTCTAATAACAGGTGTTAGTAGGAGTTTTGTTTAGGAATGATTAAAGTACACAACGTGCAATACTTGCTAATGGAATTTTATCTGATATATGAGACATTTCTGTCACATGACCACGATTTATACAAATCAAGCTTTCTATATGTACGCGTAGTTGATCTATGAATATTACCTTTGATAATAGTCTAAATAAGAAATTACATCAGAAATTATAGATCAGTCTGAAAACAAACAAACATGCGATCAGACGTGACATATACATAGAGAAATACAATGGTGATCGCTAAACTATTGGCAATTTATAATTGTAAGATTGTGGGCGTTTCGCAAAGTAGGTCTTTTACAAAATATCCAGAAGATACAGTCAATTAAAAAATAAAACCAATTGTGAGTACAGGTTTTCATTCTGTACTTTAAATACGAGGGGTTTTTTTATATTTTTTTACCAGTTAGAAACCTCATGTTCGATTTTCAGATGCAGATGTGGCAACTTTTAACTTGAAAGTTTCTTGTAGCATCTGTTTTTCCTGTAGCGTATCTCATTATTCTCAAGCTGCGATGTACGCTGTAACACACCTACAACCGGACATCGATCTAACAACCTTACAGCGGATAATCACATAAATCACGATAAAACGCGATCAGTATGCTCAGACCAATGTTTAACACAGAAAATTGCAAATTGCTTATGTATAATTGTATGAGAACAAAAATATCCTTTATTGAAAATTATATAATGTATTGATGAGGATGACCCTGACAGCAAATAAACTCACCGGGACATTAAAATTAGTAAAGACTACAAGAGCGATGCACCTCGCAAACATATTTAAAATTTATGTCAACTATTACTTGTAATACATCGAAAACTCGAAAAAATCTGACCAGATCTTTGGATAAGAATCCTGTCTCCAATGTAAAAGTATCTCTCCTTCCATGTCCATTAGATTAATTTGTGTTTGTAACACCTAATCTGACTTCGTTTCTCCTCTAATTTACTGTCACACCACCAGGTCCCTGTCCAGTGATGTTAATGTTAGTGGACATGGTGGACTCCTGGCTTTATTGTCAAATAGATCTTGATTTACCTAATAACGCAAATGAATGAGTGAAGCGACACTCACGCCTCTGTGGTACCATGACTAAACAGGATGTTTCCCGTTGAAAATTATCGAAATGGTTTACAACAAAAAAAAAATACTTTGCCATTTTTTCAGATACTTCTTCAGAAACTAATTTTTAGGATCCCCCATCTGGCATACGGTAAATCTTTACTAAATGCAATTTATCGATTGATTAAATAAATCTTTGCAGTATGGGTTATTTTCTTTTTCATACACTTAACTTATCATTGCAAATCTTGACCCTGACTTACCGAGCCAAATTTTGTTTGAAAAATTATCATTCCCCGGAAATGCTAAGTAAGGAATGAATCCTGTAATGCCTGTTACAAGATGGCCATCCAAATGCCTTCATCAAGTTAATGGGTCAGTTGAACCCAGCTTCACGGCCAGATTAATCACACATAAACCGATATTATTGCTTTATGTCCCGACTCAATGGTACATTTGGCCATTGTCTGCTTGTGAGGCCAATTGTGACAACTTTCATAGAAGCGATTAAATGCTATACCAAATACAATTGCTTTTACAAAGTAAATTATCCATCTTCTGTCAATGCAACATTTTGAATGTAGCAAGCTAATGTTAGTATAAAATATAAGAAGAAAAATTAATTACTTGTTTTGTCCAACCGTGTGATATTAAATTCAACTACGTACGCGAAACATTGGGATCACAAAATAAGAGTTTTGATTTCTCCATAGATATATTTTATTAACTTAGCGCATTTTGTAAATAAAAGCTAAATAGATAGAGATACAGAGAATATACTGTTAACAAAACTACATAATTTTGTTGTAAATAATGTTCCCATTTCAGGAAACGACAACGCTTCGCTAAAACTTACTTCTTATCTATTTCACAGTTAATGTTCTCATGTTCAGAATTACTCATATTTCCTATCAATCACTATGATCCTTCTCACCTCGGGTGAACCTCACTATTATTATACTGCAGATTACAACTTTGTATTTCGGATTCGTAACAGCATTCTGGACAGAAGTTTATATTTCAAACTGCAATTCCTACTTCTTTCATACATGAATTCAGAGAACTAAAAGAAATTACTCGGTAAAGCAAATTCAGAATTAGAACGCGTCTTTTGAAAGGAAACGATACGGATGCTGCCATCTACTTTAACAGTTACTCATTCATAAATCAACAAGGCTACCATGCAAACCTGTTGTGAAGCAGGTTAGTTTTATTTCGTTGTTCGGGTACGCCCGTGCAAATTAATGAAATTGAATATCAAAAATGTATTTGAAGGAAGTTGTATAATGTATCACAGTATACTGACATAACACAGCTTAAATAACTAACCTTCATATAAGGAGATAATACAGTTAAAATTCATTCTGTAAATTTTTTTTAACACGAACAAAAAACAAGAATTTCCTACGTTGTGTTGAATCACATAGCCTTTGGTGCAATAGTTTCATCTATCTTGACCGGGTGACGTTCATAGTCTACAAACAAGTAAAATACATTAAATTATTCTGTACAATGTGGTGGGATATTTCGAGTATTATCTAATATTTGTATGTCTACAAATGTGATCTATGTTACTCCTATTCCAGTAACTGGCTAAAGTTGCTTCGGTCTGACTGATTTTAAAATCTGTCAGATAATTTTACAATTAAAGTAATAATACAAACAATGTATTTGGGGTGACCAGCTATATTTCGGTCCGGCTGGTTTTAAAACTTATTTCGAACACTGGTGCAAGAGTATCGATCTGAGTGTGGAAATTAACACTGGGGTCAAGGAAAAAAAAATAGGTCCAGATGGACCTGAGCTCATTTGGCATTATCATAAAACTAAGACATTATAGGATTATAGGTTACAATATCACATGAATACAAATGAAGTGTCTAAGATCAAATCCTAAATAAGTGACCTATGAAAAACATAAATATGGCTGCCAACCTGCAAATATAGGTGGCATCAATATAATTTTTACAGGAAATAAAGAGGATGTATAGATGCATAAAGTTGCCAATTTTTGGTTTGTATCATCAACTGCATGTCCAGGATAAACGTTCAAAGAAAAAAAACCAAATATGGCTACCAATTTGAGAATAATGGTCAGAGCAACATAATTTTTGCTAGGCTTTGAGATAGGCCATAGGTGCATAGGTGTGTAAGATATGAAGTCTCTATGATAAATAGTGTGCTCAGGGTGACTGTGCACAGATGATGACGACAATGACAACGATGATGACGACGGACACTTCATGATTCCATAGGCTCTTTGGCATATATGCAAAAAACCTCCACATTCGTCATTATCAATGAGTGATTTTGGCACTTAAAAAGTTTATTTCTCATTACCATTTATTTATCGTTCGTTAACCATTTGGACAACGTTTTTGCACTGCACTTCAAAATTACATTTTGTGGTGTAAATAGACAGGCACTTTGAAAAATTCCGCAAGTGCGACGTAATAAAAAAGATAAAAGATGGCCGTATCACATCGTTAATAACCGCACTGCCAAGGTTGACTGATCGTTTCGACCTTCAATAGGCTCGATGGCATCAGAAACTCAGATCAGAAGCAAGTTTGAAGAACATAGAGTACGTTTTCTTAAAGTCTATCAGTGTAACGATTCTAAGCCTGTCAGTACACCTACACGGCGTAATTGAATGTTATCCGGGGCACACTTATATTTTATCGCTTCTACGGGAAACACTTGTACTTCGCTTAATTTACAGATGCGGTATTAAGTTGGCCAGATGCCTTAACATCTGCCAGTAGAGAATATATCTGACGAAGACGGAAAGAGTATCTTAACTACTGTCACGTAAATCTCGTTTGCCCTTGTTTCACTGACAAGCACAGTTCTATCCATCTTTTTGTTCATTCAACTACCTTCGACCGTTCGCTATTACAATGTAATGAATAATGATCTGTTCCCATGAACGCCACGTACTGACGAATACCGTACTGATCCCAAATAAAGCGCCGTCTGTAATTAAATCGCCCCTCTCCTCTTAGATGAAATTTATTTTACCTCACTATGATGTATTTTCTGTGTAACTGTCAGAGTATCACACCTGTTGTTGTTGAAATTTTTATTTTGGATAAAACTATGTGATGTAACGCGTTCGAGCTTCCACATCCAATTTCATGTAAAGCTTAGTAACGCTGCCATCTTGAATCTGGTCTTGGCAACCAGCTATTTATTAGGAACAATACGGTATTTTGGCAATCAATGGATCTTATGCAGATTTAGACGAGGGACAAGTGTTATTACAAAAAATGTTGACAACGCCAACAAATACTTTGTGACTGAAGATGTTCCCATTTCAGACAGCATCTCAAGTCAGCTGCATTATGTAATTTAGTCTGCGTTACCGTACCACAATTAAGGATGTTTTGACACAACTTTAACAACATTTGTTCTATCGGAAATGCTAGCTTCCTTCCTTGCACTTCTCACAATCAATTACAGTTGGACTAAGCTGTTCTACACCTTTCAGTCCTTTTAGCAGTTTGTTTGCATAACATCGGAAATGTACAAAGCAGGAGTAGGCTGGTCATATCATTACAAAATAATAAATATTTTGGGTGAAAAATTCCACACAAGTCTGTTTTCAACATGCAAGAATAGGACGGCAGTCTGAAAATAATATGTGGGTTGTATATTTCATTTCAAACAGCCACACAGTTTGATACTAATAAATGAATTGAATGCAGTACTATGACAGTCTATGTACTGTTTTATAACATAAATTATTTCTTCTTAGATTATGTTGCGAACTGTACGCAAAAACTTGTTTATTTTAGCTCAGCAATAATTAATGGCTTTGCTACTGATGATTTGGCAGCGTTCATTTTCACAACTTGACTTAACTTGGAAAAAGAAACAGTGCCAAAGCACCGCATGAAAGCATGGCTTTTGGCGAATACTGGGATCCAAATATTAGATGAACATTGTTTACATGAATTAAATTCCTTGTGCTGAAATTATTTCATTACAATGAATTATTCACAAATAACTGAAATGAAGCTTCTCTTCCCATTACAGAACTTCAGTCAAGTTTTCTAAATTTATTCATAATTTCATTTCCATTCATAATTTCCTTAATTTGGAAGAATTCATTATCAAGAAGATAGATGGGTCGATGGTTTAGTCACAGTTATTCATTTAATCTTCTCCGCTCCTTGATACTTTGTTGAAACGATATACACATCATCAAACGGACAGCTGTAAATGGTACATGGAAGATGGTGACGTGCAATGTGGTGGAAGAGACCGTGTTGACTTTCTTTGAAAGAAGACTCTGACTTATCAAGTCTTTGGTTTATCAAGGCAAAAAAGAATATAGATTGTGTAGAGACTTATCAAGTCTTTAAGGCAAAAATATATATATATATAGCTTGTGTCTTGGTCAGAAGTTAAATGAGGAAAAATTATTCTTAAAAAGTGTATTCTTTAAAGGCACACGATCTACAGTTATAACTGCGGGGTAAGTTTGTTTCAATGACTTTGCCGACTGAGATGAATTCACTGGTAAGCAACAATTAAGATTGATTGTGTCGATCCATTAGTTTCCGGCGGGTACTGAATGAACATCCAGACTGAAGACTTAGAACAGATCGCGGCTGCCAATGTACTCGAGGGTCACATAAATCTCATCAACATAGTAAATACCTTCCACAATTCATTAGTATCTCACATTTTATGTACACGTGTACACAAACCCTTCACTTCGATCTTTTTACGACTGAAGGCGAAAGAACAACCAAAATGCGAGCAGATCAAAAGAAGTAACGGAAGAGGTTGCTTGCCAACCCCGTAAGTTGCAAACAAAATTGGACATGTCACATGAGTTCTCAAAGCTTTCTTGAAAACAACAACTGGCTTGTAAAGATTTCGAATTTGCTGTAAGATATTAATATTCTGCAATAAAAAGGCACCTACATGTGGGACACTTCCATAGTTTTCCTAGAAAAATTGAACATTATTTTCTATGTACATACAATCTTTGACGAAATCTCACGCTGAAGCAATTAAAAGGATGAGAAAACGGCAATGTTTCCAAATTTCAATTAGAGAGGTTGCCATGATTTTATTTGGGTACAAAATGAAACTCGCGATTTCACTGGAGCAGCAGGTGACAATGTGTTAGCTCCATTTCCAGGGAAACATTCCGTAATGGAAACACACTTAGCTACGGCAAATTAAATTCGCTTCCGAACAATGACGTCTGTCTGCCAATTTAATTCTTACTTGCCCATCCTTGAAAAAAAAAATCCAGCGTACCACTTGTTCTTCGTTAAAGTTTTAACAAATGGACGTCTGCAGGCCGCACTCTCATGTCTCCAGCAAACCTTTCTGTTTACCTTTACTCACAGGATGTTTTCTTTGACCATGACTGCCTGTCATTTTTCAAAGCAGTTCTTCCTCTGCAGACATGACATGAGTAATTTGCTTTCATATTTTTGAGTGACATAACACATGGGGCTCATTTCTGTGCAAGTTACAACGTAGATCATATTTAGCTTTTTGGGACATTGATGACATATTTCGAGGGGACTTCAGTCTGGATCGAAAGTCTCGCTGAAGCATTTTCCCCTGAAAAAGCTATTAAAACTGGGCGTAGTTCCCAGGTGACTTTTTATTAAAATCTCTCCCCACTTGTACGCTGACTGACAGATTCAATAATGTTTGTGGTAGACTGAAAGATGTAAGATAAAAGCTGTTTGAAGATTGATAACTTTTTGTTATTAAAACATATAGATTGCGCAAAACAACGGGAGGGAGGCTTTATCAACAAAAACCCATAACAATACACTTCACTCTGGATGGGAAAATATTGCAAAATACATTTCAAACTTCGCAAAAAGTGAAATCTGTTGAAATCAATACAAAAGAATGATGTGTGGGCAAGATAATTTGTTCCTCCATACCTACTACTTATGTTTCATTTGACACTCTATATTAATCCAGATTTTGCATTAAAAAATTCTCTTCAGACATCGTCATGTGCCCCTGACAATCTTCACTGTCAACACATCACCAGCAATTAGCCAGGAACCATGAACATTTACAACTCTGGGTCTTGGTCACTGACGGATTTTTGCGTTTGTAACAGTTGGTTCCTAGGTAACATTTCATATAACTTGATCATAACTAAGTCTAACATCTCTGACCTTGTCACCGGCATTCCAAGTGATGAAACTTTAATTCTGGTCATTGGAACAATCAAAAATCTCAGAAATTTCGTACCGTTAAAAAATATTCTTCTACGACGAAGAAATGAAGCTACTGTAAGTCTACGGAACTTGCGCTTACTTTGCGACATAAAGAACCGCAATCGCATCTTGACAATGGCATTTCCTCATTAAGCGTGTATTGACTTTCCACAGTAATGTGTAAATCATATTACAAAACAAACCGGGGAAACAATTTTCTAGCAAACACACAATGCACTTCACCAATATGTCTTCAAGAAATTTTCTACCAGATTTCAGTTGGAAAACAAGAATGTTACATCTATGAGGCAGCTTCAAGGAAATTATTCAATTACAGGTCTTGTTTCTGTAGTTTGCACTTCTGTTCAAATGGCCCACCGATATTGCATGAAACACGTACGATTGCCTAATGACGCAGCTTTTCAACATAAGTGATTGCTCCAGGTTTCCATTACATGACATTTATTTCATGAACAAGGAAAAGGGATTCATAAATTTCTTTATATATGACTTTTTTGCGAAGCATGACAAGAATATGCGGCACGCAAAAAAGATGGCGTTCCATGGTGTACGCCTTTTAATACGGATGGAGAATTTTCAAGCTGAACATCCTTGTCCGATGTTTACTATTCTGACCTTTGAGACTAAACAGTCCCTACCTGTACATACAAACAATTTTTATAGAAAGAGAAACAAATGTGTTTTAAGACTACACTTTATCTCTCAAAGCACACACGGTTTTCACTAGCCATACAATACTACGTTTAGCATCTCACAAAGGCAAGGGATCAACTTCCATGGTTTGGAACCGAAAGGTTGGAAAAATTGCCACAACCCTTCGTCGTCTTATTCGTAGGTATTAGATGACCGCATGTTCTTCTCTGTTGTCACGGCACAGCAGAGAAATACATCTCGACATACATACTGACACAAGAATATTGCCACATTTGTACGAAGATAGACGACTTAGTTTCTTTCCGTGTCCTTTAGTGATAAATTACCATTATCCGATCGTCCGTTGGTACAGATTCGTCACTTAAATAGTTTAGGTCCCATTTACATGCTCTGCAAGCTCAAGGCACTTCATTTGTTGATCCTTTGTATGACGGAATTGATGTATTTGTAGCTGTGCCTGTGGATCCATAAATCTATAGCTATGGTAATTTTCCTCTACTCAATCATGTTCATCATGACAGATTACCTTCCCTATTTTGTTAATGAGGAATTTCATATGACGAAGAATTATAGCTTATTGCAACATTTTGCGACGCTTCGTTTAGCATTAAGGGTCCTTATCTATGTGATTATGTGTTGGTTTTGCGGATTTAGAAGTGTGTTTTCAATGGCTCTTTTGAAACGTTAGCACTCAGACACTTTTTGTAGCAATTTAGTCTCTTTTTACACAACCACAGAAACGTTCAAACATCGGTTTTTACTCGTCCCGTCTTTTTTTAGATAATTTTTGTAAATACCTCTACGTTGATTTGATATTGTCTGCATAACATTGAGAAACGTTTGTGTAGAACTGTCTAGTATCATAAAAGTATTCATTTTCGAAAAAAACCTTTTATGCAAGAAAACTACATGTGTATAAACAGAAACAAGAGTTTACGTTCAATTCCAATAATATTTTAATACTTTTAAGTTGTAGTTTACATAAAATACACGATTGCAAAAGATAGATCAAACAAACTACTCACATAGCTGTGACACAC
The DNA here is from genome assembly GCA_038406195.1 of Haplosyllis anthogorgicola. Classification (NCBI taxonomy): domain Eukaryota; kingdom Metazoa; phylum Annelida; class Polychaeta; order Phyllodocida; family Syllidae; genus Haplosyllis; species Haplosyllis anthogorgicola. Next base: position 158 of record JBCAUI010369294.1, on the reverse strand, counting down.
AACGTTCCAGAAGATAAAACTATGCACAACGAGACGATGCACACATCAGATAGCCGGGCCCTATCGTCAGTTATTTTTTCCGTTTGTTTGTGGAGGGGGGGGGGGGTATGTTTCATGTCCGATAGGGGGGGGGGGTCTGTTCCCGAGATACAAACCAA
>JBCAUI010369183.1:0-14744 GCA_038406195.1 Haplosyllis anthogorgicola | reverse complement strand
ATTCTAAGCCATCATCTTTTCATGTTTGATTGGCAGTTGGAGAGTTGTACTTATGAAATGGATTCAAATTTGGACCATTATGTCATTATTACCCAATCTGAATTGAGATTTTACGTGAAAATGTCCCAAATTTGCCTCCGTCCCAAATTACCCTCCGTTCCTCTATCTCTTTTCAAACAATAATCTGTGGTGCATTTTAACTGTAGATTTTGTTTCTTTTTTAGTGGTTAAAGGTAAATGATGGCAGCCATGCTGCCTGCCATTCATAGCCCTAGTGGCAAGCAGTCCATTCAGCAGCACAGGATAAACTCGCCCCCATCAAGAAGCAAAGTCACAATGCCTCAGATATTCAGCATAACCTCGACGCAACAAAAACGAACATTGAGTAAAAAGGAGAGAGAGATTGAAAACAGACGTGCGACACTGAGAGCACAGGAACCTTATCTAACGAAACTTCAAACATCGCAGTAAGTTTAATCTTTATTGTACAGAACAATAGACATGCCATTAAATAATTTTTGTAGACTCAGATGGGATTTTTAATAACATAACTTATTATAGGTACAGGTATGACTACAAACACAACTTATGTGTTGATATGTTACAAGAAGGCTACCACAAATCATTCTGTGAGGTGTTCGCATTAATTAAACGACAAAATGAGGAAAGGGCAGCTGCTGGGCCAGAAAGCTCTATATGGAACCAAGTGCAGTTGGAAAATCAACCAGAAAAGTTAGAAAAACTTAAATACTATCTGGCACAAGCAGAGGTATCAGGAAGAAAAGGTAAGTGAATGGATCACATTCAGTTTTTTGTTAGTCACTTACTTGCTTATCTGCATAAATGGCTTGCCTACCTGTACTTATTACTTATTTATTTTTTGTATTTATCTGTTCACAGGAGACTTTAAACAGGTATACAAATGCCAGTTTAGTCTTGCCAAATACTTTCAAGAAACGGGTGACAAATGGTTAGCAGATCATTTCTATTCGTCATCATTGGCTGTAACAGCCAGCGTAGAGAATGACGGAGGTAAAACGGCAGCCGAAGGTCACTGTAACGTTGCATTGGCTCTGGAAGAAAGTGGTAAGTTTCATTATGTAATTTCCGAGATAGGTGTACTGATAGAATAAATCGTTCGTTGAACTAGATACGTTTTTGGTTTGACTCACTTGATTTCATATACTTTTTATTTATTGCTTTTAAACGTGTTCTGTTGAATTTTTATTTGTAGGACAACATTTTGATGCTGCCGAAAATTTCGAAAAATTTTACTCATTATGTAAAGACAAACCTGACTTTGACATGGATGACGGTAGAGAGATGCATCCCTTAGCCTGCACTCACCTATGTCGTATTTATACTGCTATTGCAAAACAGTATGAATCAAACGGGAACCTGAAACAGTATTTGTCGTATCTTCAAAAAGCTTATGACCATGCAAAAGAAGGTTAGTAAAATAAAACATTTGGCATTTATTTTTCTTCTTCACTAGCTGTTAGGTATATTGCTAATTGACTAAATTTAAGAATCTTTATGTAAATGAGATGAAAATTAAAACACAATAGTTCAATAGTTGTGCATCCGGCATTGCCTACAAATATTACGTGAAATATTTTAAGGTGGAGATAAGCTGGTGGAAGGTGAAGCTGCCTACAGGCTAGGTCAAGCATACGAGAAGAATGGTGACTCTCAAACTGCGCTAACATACTTGAATGGTTACCTAGACACATGTCAATCAACAGGCAACAGTGATGGCATTGGCAATGCCTGTGAAGCCATTGCAAAATCTTACGAAAGGCAAGTTTACTGTATACATGCATGAATGATGTTTATCATATTATTGACTATGTTTCTTTTGGTAGGATATCTGGCTATTTTTATTTAGACATCCATCTTACAATTTAAATTTTGTTTGTAGCCAGGGCAAAGTTGAGGAGAGCATTAAGTACTTGGAGATGTTTGTGGAGGTGGCTGAACGTAGCAAGAACGATAAAGCTATCAGCAGAGCATGTTCAGATCTTGGTGCTATGTTCAATTCACTGGTGAGATATACTGTACATACATGCTTCCGATAAAAGAAAGTAAAGTGAATATTAAGTAATTGGAATTCTAATTTAAAAATACACTACTAAAGTCTTATCATATATATACCTGTTTTGTCAACACAGGCCACCTGTAAAAAATACCGAGATACCCAGAGCAAACTTGTAATCTCCTTTCCTTTACTTTTCAAGGGTCGATATGAACAAGCTGTCGAGTACTTCAACAAATCTTATAATATAGCCAGAGCCATGAATGATACGGAGAGCATCAGCTCATCTCGTGTATTGTTTGGAGTGGCTGCTGCCCACAAAATGCTACAAGCAGTCACACTTCATGTTGACACAGCTACGCGACCATGTTTGGAACGTATGATTGAATGGAAAGATAACCGTGGAGATGAATTTGATAAGCCACTCCCCGAAGCAGGTAAACTAATATTCTATCAAAGAGACTGATAGTAATCTCAAGTTAAATATGCTCATTTTTTTGCCATGTTCCTCAAAATATTGCCCAAAATTGTCATTTTCACATGTCATGCAGTTTAATGCATGGTTAGAATATAAACAGGGTAAGTACTTCCAATGTTTAAAGTTACAGCAGTTTCATGGACTTACATAGTTAATTGATCATTAGGTTATTGTAGATCTTAAGTGTTGGTCTGAAGTAACTAATGTGAGTTAGGAGCGTTAGAACACGTTGTATATACGACTTGTCTCTGCAATTAAAGGCATGCTAAAACAATAAGTAATATTTGCATACTGTTGAAGTTGTCTAATTAGCGAGCATCCAGACGCAACTCCAGTGCCATTAAGGCTAGAACATCCAGGCACAACTCCAGTGCCATTAAGGCTAGAACTCGTTACTACTCCAGCCTCATGCACTGCATGCAACTGTGCATGCACAGTGAACTGTGAGATCGAGAGATCTGTAACTTTATGATTAAAGTTCAAAGATAAAAAGTACATGTACTGTGCCACTATGAGCATCACTGAATCTATTTAGGTACTGTTAACAGTATGCTTAATTTGTTACTTACCAGACACCGTTGGGGTGACAACACCATCTACACCGGCAACTAAGACTGAAACACCGAGAGAGGCTGATGAACAAGAAGAGAATGAAGAAGTGAACAATGAAGAAATTAGTGAGGAACAACCACAGCAAAATGAAGAAGAGACAGCTGAGGTAGACAAATAGATAATCAGGAACATATTTCATAACATTTGAATTTATAATGTTCGGTTGACAGTACATTATTTATGTGATCTATTGCAACAAATGGTCCCCCCCGAGTTACTTGTTACCTGTGCAAATCTGTAAGATGAGTTATTATAGTGTTGCATCATATTTGTGTGCAGGCAATTTTTTAAACTGTATTTTGCAGGAATAGGGGCACTACTAATCTCAGAATTAAATTAAGCAAACGGTTACTATCCAACGACTTGATATCAGATAACCGATTGTTATTATTATCATTATAGATAAAAAAAGTATAACTTTACATATCCCTATTACAACACATTAGATTCGCAAGTTGTTGGTTAAGTTTTATATTTAAGTGAATTATAGCAATAATACAGTGTCATCTAGACAAAATATGATCGATTTACAGGAATATAATATTGACGAAATAAGGCCTAGTACAGGCTTAATCTGCCTGTAACGAATGCTGTCTTTTTACTCTAACAGGAACTTGTTACACCTTGCAAATTGTTTTTTTTTCTTGTTTTGTAAAAATTAAAAGTGTAAATTGTGTATTATACATAAACAGTGACGTTTGTACAAAAGTAGTAGATGTTTCTATAAGAAGTACATCTACTCTATTTTCTACTGTTGCAGTATTTTGCAATGGATTATCTGTGATAACATTTATTCAGCAAATAGCCACGTACAATGAAATACTTTACATGTACATTTAGCTCATTTACTTTCCCTATTTGTTTGCATTGTTGTGTATACCCAAACCAAATATATACTTTTACAATAAATAAACCCATGCCTATATTAATTTGCGTTATTGTCATATTGGTATATATTTCAGATTGTCTTTCAATAGCAGTTACAGAAAATTTGATCCCAAATCGCGAACTTCTAAATTCAAACACCTTCATCTTTTTGTGTTGTCACTAAATACTCTGTTCTGTAATTTCGGCGGTGTGTTCGGCATCTTTAGTTGGACTAGGTTCAGTGGTGTCTTCGGCGGCATTTCCTTGATCTTTTTCTGCATCACCAGAAGCTTGCTCAGAATCATCCTTCGCCGTGGGCTTCACGCTCAGTGTTATATTTAAATCATACGTGTTGTGAAGCTGAGTCAGCCAGGACCATATCAACCAGTAAGCAGCCATAGCGTGTTGAACTGCGGCTGCATCGCCAGCATCAGTATTGTGACTGACTGGGTGAGGTCTTCCCATTGCACCCCTAGGTCTACCTCTTCCTCTCCCTCTTTGCGAAGGGCCTGTAACTTTTTGTTCTGCTTTCTTTTCCTGGTCAGTGCCTTGCCCGTCAATGGTACTGTCCACTGTAGCCGGTTGACTTGACGCGTTAACAGCCTGCTGTGCTGCAAAAGGAGGCACAGGGTATGGGCAGAATGGCACGGGTGCCACTGGTACCTGATATCCATTAGCTGGGTCAACAGGTTGCTGGTTCACGACAGGAGCTACCGGACGGGCTCCTATGAAGCGAGGTCGTGCACCAGGCCACATCATTCGTCTAGCTGGTATGGGATTCACCAGCCTAACTTGCTGTTGCTGCTGTTGCATGTTCGCAGGCTGTTGCACCGTAACAGAAGCCGGTTGAACAGCTTGGTGCTGATTTGCATCGGCAGCTTGTTCTTGGGTATTATCTGTAATGTAAGTAAACATCCAAGCGTATACAAAATTTCTCACTTAAACGTCTCACTTAAACTTGCCTACATAAATTTCACATCTTATTTTATTTTACAAAGATATATATCGATCATTTGACATTTTAACGCATTTTCTGCTGTAACATCTTAATGTTTGGCAAAACACGTTAACGTATCACACTCAATATATCTGTAATGTACTCACCCGACTTCTCCATGATTTAAGATCTGTATTAAATCCACCTTCACGTGGCAGCTACATGAATTACGAACTGTCCCGTGCGATCTATGAAGAGCATAAATTAAATCTAGACGTCCCATCACAAAAGTTAGAAGTGTCATTAAAATAAATATTCTCTTAAATCACTGTCAATTTTCATTTGGTCACATTATTTGCACAGCAGCAGCTTTTTAATCATTTAGTCACGAAGGGCTCACTGTGACACTGTGACAAGGATTAAAATAAATTACATTTGACGGACAGTTTTGTTTGCAGATACACGTATTTTTCAGTTTTATGGCCACAAATATATAATGAAGTTCTTAATTAATTCAGTCAGCAATAGTATAGCACCACATCATTTAGATTTAGTCTAGCAGCCTTTTCACGGAATTATCTTTGAAAGAAGTTTTATATTTCCACTTCAAGGATTTTTTTTCGATTAATATTTATTATACAACATATACTGTATTTATTCGAATAGAAGCAGCCTAATAGAAGCACCCCCTTGTTTTTCGAAGGAAATTAATTAAATATTTTTTTCCAATGTAGATATTAACAGTTAAATGTAGTCATAAGGTATCAATATCTTTTGTGACATTTTTTGTGTAACTAACCAACAGTATATTGGTCCTTTGATGCCAATTTGTACGTAAATTTTATGTCGTCGCAATTAAATTTAGATTTTGTTTATTTTTTAAAAGAGGCGTCCCTTCAAAATTTGGTCTAAGCACCGGGTGCTTCTATTCGAATAAATACGGTATTTATTCACGGGCATCTATTTTCGGAATTCAACCGTTGTAGCCAAAATTTGTTGGCTGATTTTTTGTGTTTATCAATTTATCGTTCATGACCTATTAACACTAAAAAATAAGTTTAACTGTACACTAAAGACACAAATACCTTTTTCGGGTGATCTACTTTATTGCATGATCATCACTGAAATTACAATAAAAAATTGAAGTATTAAAGTATTCATTGTTTGATTAAAGCTATGAACTTAAAAATTTAGAGCTAGTTACAGCTATTTGTCTGAGAATGTTTCAGTAACTTGCACTTTAGAAAGGCACACTGGTCCCGTTAATTCGATTTCGGTTAGACTATATCCCCGAATTCGATTTTAAGCTTTGCTCCGATCCTTATGGAGTTAATGTTTACCCTGTTAATCCGATATCCCTTCTATATCGATCTAAAATTCTGCACTAATTAATTGTACATGGGTTTACACGGAGACAAGTGTACCTTTCTTTACATATTGTAGACCAAAAGTGCATCCTCATCTGATGTACATTTTTGCTTACGCAGTATTGTTCTTGTGTATTTCTTTTCAAGAAGAATAATAGATTATGGCAATGCTGATGATACACCTCTGTGATCCGCCAATAAACTTTCCCCAAAATGTTATTGTTCACAGTTTGATTTTTTTCCGATAATAAATTATCATAATTGGATAGACAGAATATTAAGTCAACAAGCTGTATTCGGGCACATAATTAAAGCACATTGGTTCGTATTTGGAATGTATTGCTCGCTCTCTGAGTTTTTTACACAATGCAAATTTAGAATATAAAATGATAAATAACAAATATTGATCTGTAGAAACATTATAAATACAACAATGTAACGGATGATATGTAGCACCAATATATAAAGTCATATTTGTCATGCTCAATAATATGTACATTTATGTTCGTAACAATCAATAATATTGTAGTATTCTATCTAAATATTTATTTATTGGCCTTGCCCTTGTCTTGGCATACGATTTTGTATGCAAAGTGAAATTTTCTAAGTCAGCTCAATTAAATTAAAAGAGTTAACTTTGTCAGTGGCAAAACAGCTGCCCGAACGGGAATGTCCAATCATCGAATTGAAATATGCAATTAAGTTTAACATTTTCCAAGTTAATCGGTGGTTCATAAACTGTTTGGTTCTTAAACAGCACAAATAAAGACACGCTTAAGTTTGCAGTAAGCCATTTGGTATCAATATAAATGGAATGTTGTAGTAATTACCCTACTTCTCGACTTACATCCTGTTTCGAAGTCACCATAATCTTCTGGACGGACGTGTTATAATTATCTACGGTCAAAATAGGGAAACCCGAGTAAAATCATCTGTTACGAATGTAATAAAAATGGCAAGATTTATACGATATATAGTTCATAAGGAATAAAAATTGAATTTGTTCTGTAAGCATCAGTATCACTTAAGTCATTAGGCCAAATCCTAGTTTGAAGGCCAACTCGACGAGATTTTGTTGAGCAGAATCGTGGAAGCAAACGTAAAATTCTCTGGGATGTAATCCTTTCAATCGCCGTCTACAAGTATCAAAAAGATTAGACATTAATGTGTAGAATAATAAATTAGTGAACAAGCGTTCCTATTTTAAAACGCACTGCTTTAGTTTAAATGTATTTACTGTGATAAACAACTTACCCAACAACCCAGTATGAAGTTGTAGGTGGGGATTTCTTTGGGTCTGTCCAGGTATGTGGTGGACTCTGGAAGAGTATGCCATGTTCATAGACATTACCGAGAGAATCATCCAGTCCAAACTTTCCTGTTACTTCACCACTCGATTTAACCTCCTGAATAAAGACGATGAATACATTCATTCATTGCATTTTACAGAAAACATTCCTATAATTATAAAGGTAAATAGATAAATAAATATTATAGACGCATACGTTTGTACTGAAAAAAAATCTGTATGCACACATGCAGAAACTTATACCTCCAATGTCAAAATCTTTCCTTACATGAATGTTGACATTTAAGTTTGTTTTTTTAGTTTTGAATTTTTCATCAGTTTATTTATTAATTTATTTACCTGTACTTTTGCTGCATGATTCAGTATTTGGTGAATGGCAAGACAAGCTGTGTGAAAGTTGGCCAGTAAAACGCCGTGAGTAGCAGTAGTGGTCTGTACTAGCTCCTGCTGAGTTGGACAGATAAACACACCTTCCTGTTCATCTAACTGCACATAGTGAAACAGTGTATTGTCACACCCACTCGTTAACCTAAAGTAAAGCAAACAAATCAGCAAAGGCTAAGAAATGAAAACACATAAAAAATCTATTGCAATTCTATCTTTGCTTAAATATTTTAATCTGATTAATATTTGACATAGATTTATAATGAGACACCACCTTAAACGCACAAAGTATTTTGCATAGTGATGTTGTGATATTTGAAGTAGGCAACTCACTTGACAAAACTTCCATCTTCTGCTGTAAGTTCAGCCAATCCTCTTTTAAGACCACTTACATCATAGGCACTTAACATTGTTCTCTTCTTTTTGTTTCCCTAAGTACATGCGCAAAGAAAGTGTAAAAAGTAACCACAATAAAGGTACACACTCTCTACAAAGTACATTTCATGTTACATAACAGCAACATGTAAGTGACAAAGCAGTGAGTAACTTAATTTTAAGTTATAATTTACTGTGGGTTAAATGTTGTGCCAGACATTTCTGCTGTTGAACCTGTCTTGAACGACAGCTGTCTTGGACGGCACTCTGCCTTTTATGGCCGTTTTGTCGTAGTCTGACAATATTCATGTTTATTTAACCTGTCTTAACGGCATTCCTGCCTGTTACGTATTCTAGTCTTAACAAATAAGGGCGCTCTTCAAGACGGGTTCCACTGAATTTCAAATTACAGAAACACTTAAACTGCAATAAAAAATTAAAGTATTAAAGTATTTTGGAAGAACAGGCCATCGCAGTCTTCACCAACATTGTAACTTGTTTGGCCACGCCGTGTAATTTTATTAGTTCTTACTTACTTTAAACAGTCCGGAGCTACCAGCACTCCCTGCCGACTCATCGGATCCTACAGAAGGTTTGCGATGTCTCCGATCCATGATAGGTGTGGAGTTGTCACTATTTCCTGTTGACTGACTATCCACTTCATCTGATTCAACATCATATATTGCACCACGACCTGAAAAAGTAAAAGAATCAGCGACATAATGCTAATGCGTTTACAGATGAGAACAGTTACGTATTAACATGTAGTGTAAATACCACTCGGGGCATTGTTTAAATCTGTCGAAATTAAATTAAGATTGTGCATTCACGACAAAACTGATATTACAGTAGAACCTGCTTTAACAAGCCACTGCTTTGAGCGGCCACATTGGAATTTACGACCAATTTGTGGATTTGTTTCTTGTTTTTTCTCATAGCTAAATCATTAAAATCACCACTGCTTTGTGAGGTCACCTGTCATTTACGGCCAATTTACGTTGTGAATTTGGGTGGCCTCTCAAAGCAGGTTCTACTGTATTTTTCTCGTTTTGTAGACGATATTTAAAGCTAATAAAATTACCATAGCCTCTTGGTCCTCGAGGTGATGTGTTACTTCTCTTTTTCAGTATTGATTCTGGCTGTAGTAACTTTTTGGAAGGAGATACGGCTCCTGAAATTCAAACAGACAGAAACTTGAATAAAAATTTCTTTATAAATCTACAACTAACTCATCACTGTAAGAACTAAATGAACAGTACATGTACATTAGCTTCTACAGCATACCTGTTTTGGAAGGCAAATGTACTTTGACATGAGGAGTTTGATGAGTAGAAGTGTCGTCCTTAGAAGACTTATTGTGCGGAAAGAACCAATCGATACTGGATAAACTGGGCACTGCAGGTGCTAGCAATCTAACAAAAGTGCATCAGGATTTGTAAAATTAAACACATCTGAAGAAAAGCACATCGTTTTGTAGTATACAAAGTATCGAACACACACTTCTAAATTTAATGACAATTTCTCTATTTTCAGTAACTGTTGTTTACCTGATCTCACACTGATTTGGTACATCCAATGATTCCAATTGGAGAAGTGTTGCTTTAACTTGATCAACATAGAACGGATCAGGTGATGGATGTCCTTCAGCCCTGCAAATTATATTTCGACGACAATTATTATTACACAGTAACAAAATAACATTTATTATGTACACGTTTTTTCGAACATTTAAGTTGTCTCACTGAAAACATCTCTTAGTTCTTCCAAGAAAAAGTACAATTCCAATAAAAAGGACTAGCAAACACCACCAACCATCGATAGGTTATAATTAGAACTTACCATTCAGCACATCCACCTGCTTCTAATAATACTGTAAGCATACTGTTTTTCTACAAAAATAAAAATACGTATTCAGTGAAAGGGATTGAAACATTAATACCTTACAATATTTCAATGATGCGATTTTCGCATTTGAATGACAATTACCATTCCGACAACTAACAAGAACCATCTTGCATCGGGCTCGATATACCCAGGAATGAGAGGATCCTGCGGCATATGACATCTACGCCAGGGAAACACCTCCGACCATACTACTAGCTGCCCCATTTGCTCCTCGTTACATAAGGTGAGCAGACAGTGGTACTTCAGGTATAAGTACACATCGTATAGATCCTCTTTGGGAAGATGACTGTGTGTAAGGTAGCCCTAGAAATAATTAAATTATTAAGTTTCAATTCACAAACCCATATATATTCTATGTTTGTATAAACTTTTTATTGAAACATACGGAAAGAATCTATCAGTCAAAAGGTGTGACCACTTTTGAGCAAACGGGTAAAGTATATTGACCAGTGTAACATACCTTATAGAAGAGACAGGACCCTAGTATACAATAGGATCTCCTGAGGTCATAATAATCTTCAGACTGTAAGAGAATTTCAACAAATACATAATATTGAGGTCATCAAGAGATTTTAACAAATATGATTTTAACATGTTCTGTGTAAAGTACTCACCATATCAACAAAATCTGCAGCTTCTAATTCACTTAAACTGTTACTGATAAGCACCTGAAAAAATTAACCAACTACATGTGTCACAATTGCAAATATAATTGAAAACTGTTTAACAGAGGAGAGATTAAAATTGACATTACATGTAGATGAAAAAATCTTCTGGGCAGGGAAGGCAAATAAAATTTACACCACATTATGAATACTTGTTCCTTGTCCAGAAATATATAAAAACTGACAAGTACGAATTACCTTGGTTTCTTCAGGAAGAGAAACAGCACGTACTCCTGGTAAGATATCAAAAAAAGGCTCAATAAATTGTGTCTGACGAGAACCATACTGTAACAATTCTTCTGCTAACAAAGCACGCTGGAAGACTAGTGAAAACAAATGATCCAGACGTCCATGATTCTCGTTGTTGTTAAAGGCACTGGAATAGATGTACATGTATAATTTTTTTTTCCACATGGTAAATGTCATTGGATTCTGATATTAATCAGAGTGCAATTTAATAAATGATCAGTACCTGTGTAATGAACCATACAAAACTTTAAGTACTCTTGTCATGTCGTCTACTAACTTTTTCACTTCCACTGTACACATCCTATTGCCAAAACAAATAAATTCTTAGTGCAACACTGAAGGTCAGAAATATAATACTACTTTTTCAGTAATTTGTAAATACATGTTTGTATGTGTGTACATATCGTATTCCCTCTAAATATGACACCCCCTCTAATTATGGCACCCCCTATTTGTGAAATGAAAATAATTAAATGAATCTTTGGTGAAATTATAAAATATGAATTTCTCCATGATGGTAGATGTTTAGGTATTGAACCACATTAAAACAATGCGTGAAAACAAACGCAAGTGTTATTCAAATCTAGTATTATCTAGCTTTTAATTAAGGCACTCCCTCAAAGATTGGTCTTGGCACCCAGTGCCATAAGAGGGAATACGGTATATGTATTCGTTTCTAAGTTAAATACACATGTTATTATGTTCTATATGTGTTTGGTATCATTTGTAAAGTCGGCATCACATAAATATCGTATTGTACATACTTGTGAGCAGGAACAGCTATCACAAATACTTCTCTGTTGTCTTTCTTGTAACCAACATGTACCAATTGACCATCAACCAACAACGTTGAACTGCACACAAAAGAGTATCTTATGAGTTGACATATTATTTCTTCTAATGTATTTGTTTTATTCGAACAAAATCTGATCTGCAGATATCTGCAGGTATGATGTCTTACTTTTTAGCAGTGTTGCTGGTGACATCTAACAGCACATGTGTAAGTGTCGTGAAAAGACCTCGGATATCCAGCAACTTACTTTCACTCCCAACTCCAAATTCGTACAATATATCTTCCTACCAAAAATAGGGTACACATTCTTTTGTAGTAAATATAAAATGCAAAGCTGAACTTTTTGCAAAAATAAATTTCGTACACATGAACATAGCCAATAGAAAGAATCTTGGCACTTTGTATGATAACCTTTTGCAACTACATTTTGATCTCAAACTGTCACGTATTTTCAAGAAAAAAATAACACGCTAAATAGGTCAGTTAAAACAGCATTTCTAACTTGAAGCAACTTACTTTGGCTTGGGCAGAATCTTGACTTACGTCAAGCGTCAGATATAACACACCATGTACTAAATCATGTAAAGATGGTTGTGGAATGTTTAAGCGTTCTCCGCTAACCAACTTCACAAGATCTTCATTGTTGTTCCTCTTCTGTGCAAGGTGGGGTGGTGAAGCCAGCACGGTTAATTTCTGCAGGGTTAGTTTTACCTAGAAATACAAATTACGATTTTCGATGACCTGTATCATTCACGACAGAGGGCAAGCACAATGATATCACATCACTATGTATGCAAACCGAACTCGAAAATTGGAGGAGGGGAAATTCACGTGCTACATGTAAAAATAATACTTACATGCATCGGAGAACTTAGTGTTGAAAGGATGTTATCCATGTTGTCCAAATTGATTTCTGTATTATTTACACACATTAGCCAATCACCTGTATCCAAAAGATTAAAATGATCGTTTACGTAGTTGAAGTCACGGCTTTTAAATTTGTTGCAAGAAGATCTTTACAAGTCAAATTATGGAAAAGACGTCTTAGGAATTATCTTTCAATATGAAAAAGCCAAGATTACCTATTTTTATATCTCCGGATTTTATAGCTTCATTGCCTGGCAACAGTGCTTGCACCATAATTCTGTTGTCTTTGGATGTACCGTTCATTTCGGGCTTACTACTGAAATGCCCTGGTACAATCCCAAACAAACTCTCACATAAAGAAGCTCTGCGGCCGTAATTATTCCTATTTGGGTCCACAAACAGTCGAACATCTTTAATCATGCCTGTTGGCCTGTCATTGAACGTTACACTTGGTGACTGGCTATTCTGTTGAATTCCATTTCTAAGATTATTTTTCTGTTCTTGTTTCACTCCAGTTGAATTGCTATCTTTCTTGTTGGCAGTAATTAATGTTTTTACTTTCTTTCTGATGCCTTTTTTGCTTTTAACACCTTTGCTGTTCGATTCTTCGGCATGATTTGTAGAATTTGAATGTGGTGTTTGCATTGTCGGTTGGTCCCTACTGGGACGTGGTTCACCCCCTTCCACATAGAAAACATCTCCCTTTCGTCCAACAGCTCCAGCCCATTCCGGTTCATAAGTGCTACAAAGAATAAATTGGGGTTTTTTTTAAACAAATTATACTTATTTTTATTTTATAGATCATGTACTATTTACCTTCAATAACTTTCAAGGAGCCAATAGAATCACCAGGTTTTTGGTATATTCTATCACTGCATCCACTTGAATATTTGTAAACCACAATAACATTTTTAGAACTATCCAGAATGATACTAAGTGATTAGATCAATGTCCACTATACAACTGAAAAATGAAACCTTTGTTTCTTATCGATGGAATAAATTTCGTCAAAATATTTTAGCGAACTAGTGTCAGCATCATCAGACACATCTGAGAAAGTCACACTTTTCGGAGCAGTTGTGTTAGCATTTTCGACAACAGTATCTAGTTGTGAACTGATACTAGCTGTACTGGACTCCTCTTTTGTAGAAGCATCATTTCTTGACGGTAGCAATGTTGTGAGCTTCTCAGTTTCGGAGTTCTCTGCATTATTTAGTGCGTTTCCACTGACTAAATCTTGCGTTGCATTATCAGAAGTTGTTTTAACTTGGTTTTCATGATCAGTATTGAGTATTTTGCTGTCTTCACATTCTATACTGTGATCCTCAATCATTGTATTCACGGCTATTCCTGCCATCATTATAGTCAATTCCAAATTAATACAGAATTGAGAAAATATATAATATTAAATCCACAATATGATGCACAATATGATACTTGACGTGAAAACTACTACAGAAAATAACCGGCAGTTTGCTGGGCCTAACGCACAACTGTCACAGGTGTTTCACATTGACATAGATAACTAATAAAGGAAAAGTAATTAAGAACATCATATTGGTTTGCAACATATAGACGCCGACATCGTTTTCATTCTCCAGGTAATACCTAATCATTATGTTACCCGATATTTCATCAGGGGTAACATCATTTTGTAGTATGTCAATATAACGTTCAACAATTTAGAAATATTCGGACAAATGGTTCAGATGTAGTGGTAAAAATACCTATTTCGCATTAATCAGTGTTTTTCCCTTTATTACAGTGGATTATGCTGTTGCAGGTATTATTGGCACTTCATTTGTGGCATTTTGTCAAAGTTTGTTAAACTTTTATAAGTTATCTTATCTTACCTAATTGTACCTCACCCCTTAACCCCATTTGGGGGTTAAAGGTAAGTC
>JBCAUI010369072.1:0-14747 GCA_038406195.1 Haplosyllis anthogorgicola | reverse complement strand
CTGATGTTCAGGGTGGCGGTAGCCCTTGTCAATTTTTTTTTAAAATATGTGATTTTTGATTTAAATGAAAATGCCGTGAGTTTGAGTCTCTATCTTGAGCAGTTCTCGCGTAATTGCCATTTTCCCCCAGTGATGGGGGGCGAGCTGGGGCCTTGATCTCTGATCAACTCGTTCTTGCCTTTCTCTGAAGAGAAATTCTGACAAATGAGCTAACCTTGTTTATTTACCTACCATACCACACAGGGCTCTCGCCCCGTATGAAAACAAAACGGGTGGCACAATGGTCAACTAATTGTAAACGTAACAACCAGTAGAACACATATACAATTGTGAATGTAGGACCAGTTATTAATACTTATACTATTTAATGCAGACATTACAATTCTACATGCCTCTCACTAACACATTAGATAACTGCTTCCTGAATATACGAGGAGATTAAATATGGTATTTTCATTAAGCTGTTTGCGCCAATACAAAATAAAATAAAATAAATTTTACCCCTAATCTATCGCATGCAAGTGCACTCCAGAGTTTCCGACTATTTCTGTCTAATTGTGGTAATCAATCATCCATTTTGGAAAGAAACGGAAATGTCTTGTTAATTAATCATGTTGTGTTGGATCAGTTGTCAAACCATCATGTCTGCCTTCACTAAGATCAAGTTTAGTATTGAAATACGCAAAGCAATCTGCGTTTAAAAGTAGTTCGCGTAAGTGCGGATGGTTCAACGCGTTGTTCGCGTTGTTCCATATTGTGTATTCACATTTTCTCAAACGGATAAACCAATTATTTCTTCAATCGTGCAGTACTGGCATCAGCTCATAGTGCACTAATGTAAATAGAACTACATGTATAAATTCCTAAACTATGAAGGCAATCATAACTATGTCATGGTAACTCATCACTTTCTGTCGAACTACTCTGAGAGCAATTAGTGGAACCATTATGAAGCTTAAATGAATGTCATTGTGTACGCCACATCATTACTACGATTTTGCCACCGAGAACGACGCCACACCTGTTTGCTAAAGTGCCTACACATACATTAATAAATTGCAACTTCAATACCCAGCCACGGTGCTCCAATAGATTCTTTTATTAGTTGCGCCAAATATTCTATCCTGCGCCTAACGAGGGTCTCAATCACAATCTGTTACAATGTCAACCCAGCTTCACCAAGATAGCCGTAGTTGTACTGGTATCTTAAATTTCGCACTGGCTTTTTATCTCAGTTTTGCCCTGGTTGTAACACTACATAAATAGTATCTTGGGAACGAAACGACTGTTACGGTAAACGGCATCATGCAATAAACCGTAAGAGCCATTTATCATTCATTCACTTCCCCTTCACAAAAATTCTTTCACTTTCCACCTTTTAACGGGGTCCATCTTTAAAAGATTCAGTGTGAAACAGCTTCATGCATAAATATGGCAGGGATCAATTTTTAAAACCTTGGCAAAAATTACTAAAAAAAACAGCAGATCGAAGGTAGCAAAATAGGTCCAGATGGACCTGAGCTCATTTGGCATAATCAAAAACCTAAGAAAACCTAAGTCACAATCTCACATGGGTACAAATAAAGTGTTTGAGATGAAATCTCTAATTTGTAATCTATGAAAAACACAAATATGGCTACCAAACTGCAAATATATGTGGCATCAATATACTTTTTACAAGAAATAAAGAGGGTATATTGGTGCATAAGACTGTCAAATATTAAGTTTGTTCCATCAAATGCATGTCCAGGAGCAAGAATAAAAGAAAAATACAAATATGGCTGCCAATTTGAGAATAATGGTCACAGCAACATAATATTTGCTGGGCTTTCATGTGGGACACAGGTGCATAACACTGTCAAATATGAAGTCTCTGTGATTATTAGTGTGTTCAGGGTGAGTGTACACAGATGCCGACAACAACAATGACAATGACATCGACAACGACAACAACGATGCCGGACGACGGACAAATCATGATTCTATAGGCTCTTTGGCATATATGCCAAATGAGCCAAAAAGTTGGATAAAGTAATATTTTTTCTACTGATATCCAAGCATATTCCACCACACATGAGCAGAGCTTTCCAATATATATTTCCAATATATATTAATAGAGGATAAGGGTTCCTTTCAAATAACCACCGTCCACTGAAATGCTATTTACATTGTTGCGTTGGCTCATCGCTGGTCGGCACCAAACAAACCCACGGACATCATGTAACTGTTTCATTGAGGTATTTCTGATGGTGTACCAATCAACTTACTTCCAACATTTTTACCGTAAAACCTTTCACATAGAGTAAGGGACCTCGTATGCCACACCAGGAACGGTATCAGGCAGCTTAACATTCAAGCTATTGTAACCGACAAACTACACCTTTAACATCATGTAGAACGTTTTCGACGACAATCTGAATGTGAATATTACTAGTTCGGTTTCATTAGTGTTACGAAGCTGTAGAGAGTGAGATACTAGAGAACAGCTTGCGTTATATTCAGTTGAGACTAGTGAAGGCTGACAATGAGCAAATAAAACCCAATCTGAATAAAGGAAAACATGAAGGCCTTAAAACATGAAGAATGAACTTTGCATGAATGCAAATCCACGAGGTAAACCTTGTCTAGACATTTTTAGTCTCCGAGAAAAACACTACGACTGACTGAAGTGTTAAAAACGTATTAGGTAACAAGGTTTTGAGCATTAGAGGAACAAAGCTAATTGATCGTGGGCGATTTTATTTCTTTTGAAGTTATTATACCGTTTCCACAAAAGGAAGAGAATACCCCTGCTAACTGTTCGTCATCTTTGTTCCTCATTTCAAAGAAAGTCTACACCCAAGTGCACCAAAACTACGTGTAAAGTTGTAAACGTCTCATTTCATGCTTTTTGTTAATTCTCATTCATTAGGCGTCTACGGAACATCTTGGCTGGTTGCTTTTAGATATTATACATTTTGAGAAGAGCTTCACACCAAAGAAGCTTACAATCTAACTAAATAGTCACATCTTCGAAGAGATAGTTGAATCTCCATCCCGAGAATCGATATATCAAGGTTTAGTCAAGCAACGGTCATGCTTCTCTGTACCTTGCCTTTGTAGCTCTTATACCTTGCCTACACAGCTAAAAACGGGGTCGAAAGGCACTGCAGCTTCAATTAGCAATGACAGTGTGTTATTCGTATCATAGCAGAACGTGGTGGTGCGGGCAAATGATGGTCTTTTTATGGGATTGCCTTTGTGAGTGGAAACGAAGGATTTTATTTAGACTTCTGTGCCTTTGTTTTTGGTAATATTTTATTGCGTGCCCAATTTTCTTTGTACATACCACCCTTTGTTAACACAGGACGAACGAACGTGTGTACGAACTGTGGGAATGTATTCTTGTGGTAAATACTTGTACACTTTACTTTATATTCATCACCCTGGACATGTACACATTTCGACAGAACATAGTAGTCTTGCCTATTTTCTTTTAGTACTCAACATCAGAATACCTACAATCACAGCGTGGTACTCGGTAGTGCGACGCACATCACTCGATTGCTGAAAAAGCAATCTTGAAACTTTGTAATTGAATGCGGTAGGGATATTATTTAATGTTCTTACACTATTCAAAACTATTCCATTGCAGGAACAACGATAAACGTTACGTCACAGATTAGAAGACTGCTGTCATCTACCAGCTGGAATGAAATTTCCAACATCTAACTATTAGATCTATATTCAATGTGTTATGAACATGGATAAATTACTCAAACATTGTCAACTGCAATTTCTAGGCAGAGCAGCGTAATTTAGGATAACAAAGCAATGACACACGCAGCTAATAAATAGCTGGCGCCTCCAGTCGATGGTGTTTATTTGCAGGATATTTCATTAGTTGCTCATTAACCTTGGAAACAATGATGGATTACAATGTTTCTATGTGGATTACATCTCTCTGCTGGTTTCTTACATCAGTATTGCTTCACACAGGTATCCAAGTCAACTCCCAGGAAAGGGTTACAGGTAAAACTTTTATCTTCATTCCAACCATTGCATATGGAATAACGACACTACTGCATAGCACGATTCAACTGTGGTAAAATGCAACGCGATTCCTTCTTCCTCCAATACAGATATCAAATAACTCATATCAAGTTCATTTCATTAATTGTTGTTGTATTTAAATTTCTTTAATGATGTAACATCAATTCAAAAGTATAGTAATCCGAAAATGAAAAGAACCCCGACAACTTGCGATAACTAACAATAAACCCTATGTGATTTCTTTAGAAATTTTTTATGCACAGATCGTCAATACATCCAAAAAGTCTTTCATTTCTTGTTGTAATGACAAACAAAACGAAATTCTGCGATGTAACATGCTTTCTGTACAAGTTATCAACAACTTGTATCGGTACACGACGTGTCGAGAAAACTTTAAAAAAAAGAAAAGATAGCAATAGACTTACCATACGCGGGTGGCAAAAACTTCATGAGAAGCTGATAGTAATGTGTTACTGTTCTTCTTATTTAAATACATCACAGATGGAAAGAGTATTAAGCTTTATCGTAATGGTCTTTCTGTTGTAAACGGTAATCACAAATAAAGATTGCCTTTCTGGGCAAAACTGCGAAAGTGGAATTTCAGACATTGCAGACTTGTCAGTGATGAACTAAGGGCAGCCTTTGGATAGATACAGAACACTTTTTACAGATACTGGTCACAGTATTCCAGCATGTAGGTTTTAACATGACAGGGTTTAATACAGAATTGTCCCAAAATGACAGGCGGCTCTTTGAAACTTTGAACGCTACAGGATGTACATCAATCACACTGAGCATTATTACTTTTTGGATGCACTCAAAAAAGCACAGTTATCAGGATTTACTTTATTAGGCACAATACTTTGAATGTGATTTATGTGACAATTTGAACCAAATATGGAATGGAGATTGTGTGTGTAATTTACACAAAGCTGTAGGTTAAGCTGAAGCCAAGCAAAGTTACGAAAAGATGAAGCTGAACACGTTGATTGAAAGTGTTCTTTTGTGTTGTCTAGATCAAGACACAAAATAATGAGAAGTATGCAGAGGACAACATAATTATATCATACTAGTTAAACCAATTTGAATGTTAACGAAATTATTTTGGGCATCAGTTAATTATTTATAAGCTAAAGGCTGCATATGAAGTCCATGTCTTCATCTGGTATGTGAATTCATAGCTTAGTGAGAAAAGCTGTAGTAAAGGAAGAGGAGCCAGCGGGTCAATATCAATCTCAGCCACGCAAGAAATCTTAAAATCAAGACAATTAATTTATGTTCATTTTGAGCAATATCAAACGAAGCCATCAAAGTATATATATATATAATCGTAATCCTTTTAAGAAGCATGCAACACAAATAACAGCAGTAGTTTCCAGCAACAACAAAATTCTAGATATAATTTTTGCTCCATTTTGAATCCAATTTCCTGATACCATATTTTACACTCGAGCTGTATGGAGTAGACAGTGATCGTGTGCAAACTTTTCTGATTTGTATGACAATTCGGCTCAAGTGGCATCACGAAATTAATTCAATTTGTGTTTGCATGAAACCTTTGCGTGACACTATTACGAGTTCAACTTACAGAATTCAAAGAAGCAATGAAAATTCTACTGTATGTAGACCTCTAAACACCAAGTGTGTTCTAAATATATCTTAGCTTACAAGAACTTTATGTGGTAAGGAGTGTCCTGCGGTTTATTCGTCTGCAGTGTACACGAAATAGTAGGTACATAGAAAGATGACACAAACCAAGAGGTAAATCTTTCGCAAAATAGAACGCTTGAGGCGTTTACTTATACCAAGAAAATAAATCCATGACCTAAACCATCATAGTGCCCTGATTAAAGAAATCATATTCAGTACAATGTGTATCACTACAAATATCAAGTAAACCTCACCAGAAACATTAATCTTTAGTCAGACGCAATACCATGCGAAGACAAAAAATAAATATGAAGGCTCTTTGTACATTCTAACAAACATTGACGGATCAGGCAAGTCGAATATTCTTACTCGGTGCGGACTTCCGCAGAACCACCAAGGTCAAATGAAAGTCGCCACGGTAGTCGCGCAAGCAATGCAGATTTAAAACAATATTACTTACTTGACTTTCAGTCAATGATTATTCTCTTTACAAATACACAAAAATTTTACTGTTAATTCTGTATGAAAATTATTTGCCACATTTCATCATTTTTTTGTGTAAAACACCGAACAAGAGAAGGAAATGCCGATGACCAACCGAAACTAGGACGGTTGTTTCTCAAATTTAAATTTAAATGCAAGTTACTAAATAACATGTAAATGGTTTGAAACAGAAAAGAAGTTGATGAAAATCTCATGAGACGTTAAACGAAAAGGTAAAAGTGACGTTTCTTCAAAAACATTTGTCATCCAGATAGCATTACATGATATAAAAAGTCGTTGCAAATGTCAAATTATTTCCTATAATATTGTTGCCTCGTGATGAGTTAAGTTTGCATTGTTGCAATATAGCCGAACGGAAACAAAAGGAGCAGATTCTTTTACAATCAACCAAAGTGTTTTCCAGGTATTAATTACATTGCAAGTTATATTGTGTAATGTGCAGCTGCCATGAATACCATATTCATATTCTTTAGTTGGCGTTTAAAACTGACGGAAAAACTGTTGCAAAATCATATGGCGTGTACTGTCTGTGTGTAATTTGAAACTGAGAAAGGCAAAAATTTCGGTAATTAAAGACTCTTTGTATGTATGGACACATCAATGTCTCAGATAAGGTGAAATTCAAACCAACAAGTGTTTTATCAGAATAAAAAACCTAAGTAGCGTAGCAAATCTTGTGATGTTTTTCACAAGTTCTTCAAATAAATGTACCGATGACAGGTAATATACTGTCATTCAAAGTGGAGTAACTTTGAAAAAAAAATTGAAACCAGGCAATGTATCCAAGACATTCATTATGTATTGAAATAGGACAATGCAAGTCAACTGATATGTCTGCGAAGATGTCGAAATTCAACAGTTTTATATTGCACGTAATGCTGACATTTTTTAATTCGGCCGAGGAAATATGATTTTATTTTTTAATTTAGACCAGATAATATGTCCTGCTGTGTTGTATCTGCTAAATTTGTTTGACTCGTTTTAATAGTCCATAACGTTTGAGCATATTCAACACCCTGCATGGTGAAAATTACTTGATTTATTTTTAATTGGCACAAAAGTAAAGGACGCATTTTTATGGATTTTTCTCCGAACTGAAGGGGCAAAACAAGGATTCAATGGGAGAATTTTTACATAACCTGCAATAAAATATGTTTCAAGCTTACTTTGCTGTTTTTAACAAGAGATCTATGGAGATGTGTTTCAATTTACGCTGCATCTGCGCTTGCACACTGTGCAAGTGTCGGATAATTAACAGCTTCATTACACATGAATAGTATCAATAATGTCTCCAATTTCCCTGCCTAAAAGGGCTTAATATTGCATTAAGTAGCCTGTAAAGGATTGGTCGATAAGCGAAGCTCAACAAGTGACTGTGCTGTACTTTATCTCTCGCATTGTTGTTGCCTACTCACGACGACTAAGTGATAAAAGAAAACTATGATTTCCATTTATTACTTGTGATACAAAGGCATGTGCATGTGCATGAGCAGGGGCCCCTAAAATGTTTCGCCATGCAGCAATCACTGAATTGATTTGTTAGATATCTAAATCACAAAGACAATAAAGATGCTTTTTGACGATTAGATCGGTTGCATGATTGTTTCGAAAATTAACAATTGTGCATGAAATTTCGCTTTCAAGAAAACTCCCATCCTTCGGTAACTGAACATCTAAACAAATTACCATCGTAAGCATCACAGAACGACGTACCACCATTTGGAAAAACATCCAGAAATAATCGCTTGCCATCTGAATTGAAATTCTAGAAAAGAGCAATGAAACATGTGAGAACTGAAATGATTAATTGGTTCACTTAACCTGGGAGTTATCAATATTGTCACTATTGAAGCATCCAGTAAAAATTGTTATCACTGACTGGGCGATAGATTGACAGTTACTAGGTTTCCGCTGGATATTGCTGTGCGTTGCTCTTAGGAGGCAGAGCAGCAATCTTCCGATTTAATTAAGATAATACTGAACATAAGCTGTAATTGATATTCAGTCAACGCAATTCCTTAATGACAAAATTTCCATTCTATATATGACGTTTAAAGAACACAGTTCTTTCAAAACATTACCTAGCATTTCATGTTCTTATTAGATCCAGTTTTAAATGTGTACAACTGAAATTGTTTGGTAAATTAGGCACTAGTGTTACAATTGAAGATCTGGATACCACAGAACAAAATAGTCCAATTTCCAAAATACTAATTTCGAGCTTGATTCAAGCTCGACAAATTACAGCCTCGAACATATTGCAAAGGATATTTTTGAATGCAAAAAATAAGTCAGTTACTTGTATCGAGACAGCTTCCAACTCTTTAAATGTCAGTTACTAACTCTTAGTCGGAGCAATAAAGCCACAAAGTTGAAAACCAACAAATGACTGACATTATTCCTGACCATCACGAGGTATTAAATAGTTTCCTCGTGAAATGTTATTGCAACCCGAGGGCTTTCTCTGAATGGGTTTCACCTTTTACAGCCTTGATTTATGACATTTAATCAAATGTGTCGGAGACATGTTTTTTCAACTAACAGTTGCTTAAGTACATAACTTTTTGAATACCTTCTGTGGTTCAATTCCAAATTTGGATGAAGGGAATTTGCTTGAAATACTTTTGGTGCAAACTTAATTGCTTGTTTACTAAATTATCATTTAGAAGCCTTGTAATTGGCGATTTTAAAAACAACACAAACACACACAGGGGTTCCACGTTTTTATTGAAATCGTTGGAACGCCTTTGTTTAAAACCAAACTTGGAACAATGGTCATTCCTGTGACTCATTTATTGAATTCAACATAGTTTTACGGGTGTTTTCCAAACCTAATGCTCGAGTTGTTTCGGTGCAATACAACAGTGACTTTGCCGTTCTCAGAAGTCATTTTAGTGTTACCAGTATTCGATACACATTATTTGGAACATTAAAAGGTAGTGTCTCTTACAAAAAGTAAATGTAAGAAAGGGAAAACCCCCAGAAAGGCAGGATGCACTGCTCTTATTCTTAATGGCTAAGAGCGATCTTATCACATCTATTTTGCCTTACTGTGTCCTAAGTTTAGACAACACCAAAGAACAGAGTATGTAAGGTATTATTTATTCTCTCTAGACGAAGAGAAAATCGCAGCTCATTAGAGCACCACCAATTATGCAGTATTCGTCTGTGATCATACAGATGAAACATGCGAGTGAAACTGATCTGATAATAGTCCTTCATTATGTGATCTGAAAAATAAAGCTACCTGTCTAGACTAGTTAACAAAAAGGCATGGTGTTTATTTGAAGTTTACTGAAAACATTTGAAGTCTACTGAATTCGTTTTGGGTTGTTAGTCACAAAGCACATATTTCACAGACGTATTTTTTCTGTCGGATGATTCTAAATATCTTTCGCAAATATATATTATCCTCTCAACGTTTTCCCTGCTTTATCTTGTACCATTTTGATTATTTCTGTCCATTTATCTCCCACTTGTGTGACCTTTGCTCCACAAAATCCTCATTCTTAGTTCAGTCTATCTCCGAGTAGGCGTTATTAGACAACGATCACCATTTCGCTTCGTCCTTCGGCGGAAGTACGACAACTGTGTACCTTCGCTAAAAGGCCTCAATTTCCTTGAAACAAAGAAATCGGCTAAATGGGTCCGGGAAAAAATGCAAAATAAAATACGGCTAACCTGATTAAGAGAATAAATACTTATCTAAACTAAAGTTTAAAACTACCAGCTTAAATGAAAAAAAGTTCATGCGTGCACAAATAAGACCAAGGATTACAAAATATAACCTGATAACTAAATTTTAAATGCAACGAACACGAATCATGAACTGGCATAAAATCTGTTTCATCCTTACAATCTTTAAACCTTACCTAATATGGACCGTATATTTCCAGCAGGGGTTCGTGATTATTGCGAAACGGAAACGTTTAACGCCAGTTGTCGACAGGGAGAGGTTATTGTAATGAAGACCGCTCATTACGGTCGTATGCGACTCGGCAGGTGTGTGAGGAAGGACTTAGGATACATAGGTTGTTTCAAAGGTAAGGCATTCACAAAAATTCCATTTTATGGATCAAAATCTAAAATGTTTACAATTTGTGCCATGGTAAGGCCATAAACCTGATGCCTGAAGCAAAGGGTATAGTAATTATAACAGGTAAGCCATTTGTAATTCAGCATTTTGCAAGCGAATTTCTTTCCAAATGCTATTAACTTGGTATGCTGCTCTGGACTCATCTTTGATTTTGAACCGATTTGCAACTGTGCATGTACTTGCAGATGTAACAAAAATGCGTTTGTTTCCACTTATTCCTGTGGCTAGTGCAAACACCCACATGGTTTTTATTGTTCATGGCCTAAAGTCCAAGGTTCAACGACCCTTTTTTTCTTTTTCAGACGTATTGCTCATAGCAGACAGGAAGTGTTCGGGACGTCAGTCCTGCATGATACGGATTCCTGATCCAGATTTCGATACGACCCATCCGTGTTTGGATGAGCTCAAGACTTACTTTGAAGCCAGTTTCTCGTGTCGGAAAGGTAAATATTTCACAGCAGTACTCGGAGTCTTTCATCTTTTCTAGTTATACTGAAATTTTTTTTCATACGAGAGCGAAAAGTTTATCACACCTTATTTCTGTACACCTTCACAATTGCTACAATTTTGCACAATAGTCTGGTGGCCTGAGTATCAAGATCAGTGTCGCTTAGATAGAGAAGTGGTGTTAAAAAACAAAACAGGGTACATAGCCAGCAGTACAACAGCGGCAACAGGTTGTGGTTCCAGTCAACATCCCTACCTAATTCAGGTTAGTTACCCTCCATTTAATTTTTATTCAACATGGCGTCACAGACATATTACGATTAAACTAATGTTCTAAATGAACAAAGGACGTTTTCTTTTTTACGCCTCAGGTATACATAAAGAAACACCTATTTTTCACACGTCTATTACCATGTTTGCCTCAAGGGAAAGGAAATATTTACCACGACGTGTTAAAAACGTCTCATACAGTGTATGTTATTTCATAATGATATTTTTACAAAATAATTTTCAGGCCAAGCCAGGGCAGCAGATCAACATTTCTTTATACGACTTTACCTCAGAAACCCCGCCTGGAAATACCTTGCCTGAACATGTACACACCTACGTGCCCTGTTTCAAATATGCTGTAAGTATTTTTAGGCCGATTCCGAAGCACACCTCGTAGTACAAAAATACTTTACCATTAGGGGAATTTTAACTTAACCATCCTGACATGTATTTTACATCTACATCTGACATCTAACCAGATATTTGAAGAGAGAAACGAGCTTGAAGGTCACACTGTTGCAGACCTGTGCGCAGGTCATCCCCGTCACCGACATGCCTACATATCCACCAACCACTCGCTACAAATCACCATTGTAACCGACCAGCACCAGCAAACCCCCTTCTTCATGCTCAAATATGAAGGTAACATGTTCAATATTATGGGATAAATACTACATTTATCGAAAGTATCTTTGTCATTGTTTAATTCTGGAAAATATTATTTCACATATCAAAATGATATCACCTCTATCGAAGCCCAGTTCTCGCAGACTTTATTACAATTCATTTCGAATTTGTCTTTATTCAGTTATTGGCTGCGGTGATGTCGAACTTTCCCAAGGCTCTTTTCAGAGGAGGGATGGAAATGATGTCATAATCGGCTGCATGACATCGGATCAAACGTGGAGATTAAAATGCGTGGACAATACATGGACTGGTCTTGTTGGAAACTGCTCACATTGTATGTATATAACACTATCTGTTCGACAACAATTGAAGATATCAGTGGATATTGGTGTCTCTGGATTCACATATTTCTGTTTAATATTTCAGATGACGTCTATGCTATGGATGAGAAGGATGTGCGCAAACCCGGACATTCTTTTGGCACATCAGTTATCATTATATTTCTTATGGCTTTCTTAGTCGGAGTCATAGTATTTACTATCGGATTTGTAGTATTTAAGAGGTAATTATGCCAACATAACTAAGTTGAGATGGTTTTATATTTGTAAAAATGTCGTCATAAAAAGACCATTATGAAACTTAGCGACATTAACGTAAGCTACAAGACTTTACAACAGAAATACTTAACTATTTTAGATGTAAAACTCGCAGAGGACATGGGACACATATGTCACTGAGCACAGCCGAACCTGGCCCGGATGCTGAGCTGCATGCTGGGAAACACGTAACATTACATCTACCTGTCGAACAAAAGACGCCATGCCAGAAACTACCTCAGAATAGCGAGTCGACTCCCCAAACTCATCAGGATAGTAACGAGTATGCTCATATATGGCAGTGCACTCTACATAGACCCGTATCAGACTGTCATGTCAAAGACAATGAGAGAAATGCCACGAGACAATGTCAAACCTTGCCTGCTTCTGCTAAACATTCGGCAGCATGTATTATCAGTGATAGAACCAGACCAATGACACTGTCTGGAGAGCCAGAGGCATTCTATAGCTCTGGAATGGGTACGTTTCACTCCCATTTACCCGAGGATGTTGCATTGCAACACGAAAGACTTCCGGATGTAACATTACCAAGAGCCAAACATCCAAGGGCTGAAGCTAAACACGCACCAACCTGTTCTTTTGCCAAAGCCAGATATTTTGTTTTGGACAAAGATGCCGTTCTAAAGGAAGTCACCGGGAGTCACTCAAGGGAAGGGCACTCCAGTGATTCTCGACCTGAACATACCAGACATACTGCTACATTAGACTTCAGAACCTTTAAACATTAACAATATACAACTTTTGAATAAATACACTATCGCATAAATACATTTCTACACTGTTGAATATTCTAACTGGAGTATTAATTTTTCTATCCAAACAAAAAGAAACTATGTACGTGTTTAGCGTGGTTGGACAGTTATTTGCCTTCCCCGAATTTTCACGTCAATAATAATAATGACATTCGTTTGCAACTTTAGCAGCCCGATAGAAGTGCATTTGCATTCGATTCTAGATTACACTTGCTTTCTAATTCTGAATCCTGCTGAAATGATGACAATAAGTCTCCCACTCAAAATATTGACAGTCCGAAAACATTCTCCTTCATTGAAACCGATTTTTTAAGTTGCTGTCGTTCTGTTAACCGAATATGCAGACAGCCCAGTTGTCCTGCCTATAAAAAACGATCAGTTTATGTAAGATCAGAAGGATAGAGTGATGACATATTCCAAAGCAGGAATTATTGGTGATATAATATGCACAACACTTAAGTTAAAGATATTGTGATTAAACAAACATGTTGTTTTTATTATTTTGCTGTCCTGTAAGAAATTCTCTGAAATAAAGACTCAAGTATTACCACACGTTTCTTTTTTATACCTTTACACTTGATTTGTACAGGAACTGACCCTAAACGGATTGTCTAACCCAAAACGAAAATCAAAATACAGTAAGACGTTCTGCGTGTAAATTGGCGAAAGATAGATGACACTCATCCTCACACAAATCTGGCATTGAACATTCAAGCCAGACAAATGCTGCACAATTAATTGCTTCATTTAACCTGAAAGCTATCAATAATGTCACCAATTACACACCCTAAAAAATCTTTATCACATACTATTTGAAATGTGAAGCACTTGCTAAGGAGACAAATTCGATAGGTAATAGCTGTCCATGGTAGCTGATGCAATTTATTGCTTTGGAAGAAAAGCCTCAACACATTCATCAATTTAGCATGCGCCTTTATATTACACTTTTATCACTTGTTTACTCCTTAGTACAAACCATTTGGGGAAAACTTATATCCGTAACCGTTTCAGTGCGACGGAAAACCTGAAGTTTTTTTCGAATAAAATGTGTTTTACAAGTACCAAAGTCTTATTTTTATCAGAAATGTTCAGTGGAGAATCCATATTAATTAATAACCCATTGCACTTGTTCTAAAAGGCGTGGAAATTACCGAATAAAATAGGTCAAACCCGCACCAATTACGAGAAATCCACCCAAATAAACACAGCCCCCTCTATATCCGACTACGGAATGTTCAAGAAGGAAACATTCATTGCAGTTCCGAAGATTTACATTTTTACCCTCTTCTAGTTTTTTATTTACAAACCCCAATGGTTGTTCCCTTTTCCTGATTCGTACATTTTGAATAAGAGTTTAACGCTAGGATTTCATTAGTACAACAGTTTGCATGCATCAAATCCCAATCTGTTCGAATAGATCTACCCAAAAGAATTACAATTAATTGATATAAAACGTCTTTAGATTTAATCTGATTCTACACGACATCTGTCTCTCATCCTCATTTAACCTTAACGTTTTGTAAATCATCGTTCGACTAATTGATCCACTAATTGGTCGTGTTTTTGTCCAACAATTATACTGTCGCGAAGTGGTGAAAAGTGATATTTCTTTATGTGAGAAGAGGCAATATTCCCTGTCCATAAATGGTTCCAAGCGGTTGCACATGGATGCACATGGTGCCTGGATGGCCTAAATTGCCCATATATGGTTAGATTTGACCTAGGTCATGTCCTGATTGTCCATATATGGTC
>JBCAUI010368961.1:0-14748 GCA_038406195.1 Haplosyllis anthogorgicola | reverse complement strand
AGTAATACATTATCGGATTGACATGAATTCTTCTAGAGATACAACCAATACGTCCGAGAGGAATCTTATTAATTTAATACAATTGATTATTTCTTAACGTGATTGAAGCAATTACGACCCTTTCACAGCTTTAGCAACACTTTTCAAACTTCCCTTTTAATTTATACGTCATGGCTAACTTGCATCCAGTCACATATTTGGTGCCATTGTCAAGTGGTTTATTTATTTATTTTATTTATTTATTTATTATTATAAATTACGCATGTATGATGTGATATATTTGGTGTGTTTTCCATGGGGAACTTCGAACATTTGTGTATTACTGCATGTCTTGTCAAAATAAATTTGTTGGGCGTTATCTTCTTTAGATTTAAATTATATTACAATCCTCTTACCTTTTGTTTCTTG
This sequence comes from Haplosyllis anthogorgicola, assembly GCA_038406195.1. NCBI lineage: Eukaryota > Metazoa > Annelida > Polychaeta > Phyllodocida > Syllidae > Haplosyllis > Haplosyllis anthogorgicola. The sequence goes on along the minus strand of JBCAUI010368961.1, from coordinate 14,340 downwards.
TGAGAAACTACTGTACAAATTAATTAAGCACACCAAAAGTAACTGAAGCCACAATGTTCGCAATTTATCCATCTTGATATGAATTATATCTTACATTAGTTCCAGGTATTTTTGTCAACAAAGCTGCCATGTCATTCCAAATTTTTGTACACAATTACATTAATTCAACTTTTTGTGACTTGTTTTATTGTCTGCGACCTGTACACAACAATAACCTGAAGGTTACATATTGTTTCAGTGGATGTCTAAATTTATGTCCCGAGGGTATTTATGGAAAGGCCTACCTGCGTGGAAAAGTTTTTAAAAGTCTTTTTCGAGCTCTCTAACGGTCATTATCTATGGCTTACAGCTAAACGCATTTAAACAGTTAGACTGTGAGAATTTTACCGGCTACTGTCAATATCTGGTATAATTGATGCTCGCTGTGGTACGCGTACATGGTAATAGGGCTGTGATCTATTCTAAAAAGATTGGCTCAAGATTCGGTTCATTCGATTCCAGTGCATTAGAAATATCCTAAATGGATATCAGATCATGCAGAAAGCTGTGTACGCGAAGCAAGTGTATGCATTTAGTCACTTGATCAAGTTTTGCATCAGAATTACTTCAGAGCATATCATGCTTTCCCCAGTGAATACATCAGATCCCAGTGAATACATTGGATGAATCTTCGAGGCAATTATCGAATCAACATAGCGAATTTTCGAATCACAAAATGAGCCCTCAATCAAGGCTTTAATTTTACAATTCGGATAAACATGTATTCGTAGGTACTTATTCCAGATATTACTTTAGGTTTAGATGTTTATCTGTCTTCAAACAAAGAAGCTTCATTTCGCAAAGCATAATCATCACAATCACTAGGTTCATAACAAAAGTGATTCATTTATTTCACGTACATCATTACAAATTTGATGACAACAATGCTGACTAGACCCTGGTTCCTCACTAAATTAAACCAGCAAAGCTATCGATAAACCGGCTATTTTTGCGCATTCATTTAGTGATCATTCTGAATTTCTGGTTAGGGTGGCCACGCTCGGCTTAAAATAAGTCTTTTCCCTGCGTTCGTAACCTTTTTCCCTGTTTATAACTTTTAACTTGTAAATGGCATCCTGCACTACTTGCTGCCATCCTTTCTTTCTCGTGTATTGTTCAACAATGTTACAGTTTGAACTAAAAAGCTGTAATACATGAATAGGAAGAGTGCGTGATCAAAGTTGGAAATTTGGGAAAATATGGTGAGCGAAGCGAGGCTAGAAAAAATTGGGTACGGAAGCCTACAAAATGCCTGTGTTTTCCCTGTCTGGAAAAACTAACATCCAAATTCCCTGACTTTTCCTCTGCCGTGGCCATCCTATATGTTGCATTATCTTAGGAACCAATTATGCTAAAACGGTTCTATCTAGTTTCAATGTATATGTTTCAACAGAATTACAAAATTTGGTACTCTCTATTTTACTTAGTTATGACAAAATATTGTAGCGGAAGCATGTGAATCTGCGATTTTACGACTGGTAAGTCATGTTAAGCCGTTAACTAATTCTTTTAATACACTTCTTTGTACATGTACAATAAAAATGACATGCACATAGATTTTATTCATTAGATTTAAACATAAATAGTCACGTTCATATGAAGTACTGATTTACACCTCTCATGTTTGTCAAGCTCAAGCTTTCGTCACATAAATACAAAGTACATCGACAGTTCAACAGTACCTACTAACTTTCATAAAGATATTTACGTAATCGACAAAAGTAGTTTTTCAATGCAGGTCTACAGAATATCCTGGCAGAATTTCTGACATACAATTCAAATGTTACATTAGCCCGCATATTTATAAGCAAGACCGAGTATTAGATTGCAAACTCATATGGAGAAATGAACATGCCATTGTTCGGCATAACGATACCAAAAATTCAAAAGAGATTGTCAACGTTACAAATTAAACAATCTTTAATAAATAATCTGTTTTTCTAGTTTGAAACACCTACGTGTGTACGAGGCAAAATGCGATAATACATAAAGCCAAATATTTACTACATGTATTGCCAAAAAGCAGCAATTTAATTAAAATATTACGCATGGTTTGCTAATTATGTTTTTGTACAATACTACATTTTGCGTTTTCTCAATTATGACGGACATTGTCAGATCTGTTTTAAGTATCTCTTACCAAACGTCCAGAATTAATAACAGAAATGGACCTTTGCACTTAGTATAGTAAGTTCTTACCTGATACATACTTCTTACCTGTCAACAAATAATCTGGACAAAAATAATGTTTATTACACACTTAAAGTTACATGAAATCTCAATTTAGATTATATCTTTCGTTGCAATTTTCAGGTACATGTAACTGAATAACTCCTGAAAAAGTACCTCAGATCAGGAATCTACAAGTACCATGCACATCGAATAGATAACAAACAATACAAAACTAAATTAATTACCCCAGAGTTTTTTTCATTTAGGAATTTGTGTGAAGTTGCTTGCTAGAAGTTGCTAGAAGTGAATGATTTCAAGATCTGCTTTAGATTTCACGATTACACAGTAATTGGGAGGTGTTCAGCATGGGAACCACAAGAAAAGTTGTTCATATGAAACATTTTCATTTCTGTTTTCGGCCTTTTTTATCTGGCCCTCTCTTATTTGTTTTCAGCTTGAATTTAATATTCTTATTTGTTTGTACAATCAGGTAACCGAATTCTGAAAAATGTTATCGCCATTTGTAATATAGGACTCTTCCTGCTGCCTGAATAGTTATGTTAAGATAATGCCACAGATTTGTCGCAAAAGAATAAAATTTTACAATAAGCGAGTTTTTGATGTTCCCAATAAAAAATTTCATAACAAGTAATTTTTATGAAAATAAGTTATCAGTAAAATACTACATTTTCGACGGTGGATGAACACACAAGACAAGTCATCCATTGTGTACAAATTAGTTACTGACAATGTTGATGAATTAGATGTAAGATACTTACATGCATAATTCTTATTTTCTAATAGATATTATTTACAATTAGCTACAAAACTGGTTATTTACAAATTTAATCTCTGCATGACTGTTACTCTTAGTACTGGCATTACTCTACAAAATATTGTCTGATATAAATAAATGAATAAAACATGCATGTATATGTTGTAAATATCTTTCTGAGGACACTACCCCACTTCCTTGGTACTCTACTCAGCTTATGAGAAATTAAAGGTAATTTTTATATTCCCATGGGCACTTATATACATTTTCTGCCAAATCTATCCAATTCGAGCCGAAATTACTTTCAGGACCCCGAACACCCCTTTACGGGAAAGACTTTAATGCTTTTGGCAAAGCGTGCACTCGTGGCAAGTTCAATTGTCCTACGAGATATATGTCCCTGGTTGATGAGGAAGGCATCACGTTTCCGACAATTAAGTACGAGTTGGATAAACATTTCATTTATGATACGTACACGAGTATTCTAATTCAACGAATATTTATTGACAAGAATAGTCTTTGTAGAACTCCAAATTTCTATAGAAATCTCTATCAACATGTGAGTTTCCGAAAGCATCAATTGGCAGCTTAATAGATAAAAAGTGCACGCATAACATTTTAGAACATTCTTCAACAGGTAGGTGCATTCTTCAACAAGAATGCACATTGAAGAATTCCTTAATTTTTTGAGACTCATTCTCCTGTTGAAAGTACAATAACGAGTCACGTAGTATGTACACAATGAAATGTGTGTGCACTTTTGATTCCGGTTGGGTGCGTGGTTCAGACTCATCAGCACCAGCATGTACATGTTAACAGTTTGAATGCTTTCACGTTCTGAGATCAGAAGAATGAAATTACACCTCCGCAGATACATAAATGAACATTCATCGCTCAGTTTCTGTAGATTTGAAAACAACTCAAGTATCTCGCTCATCATTGCACGGCCTCATTGTAACTCGGTAACTATTCAAAATAAACGAATTTTTTTTAATTAGGTCTTAATATGTTAATCATCCAAATTTAATTTATTTTCTTACATTATTTGCATTTACGTATTCTATTGTTTGATATACCCATCAGCCCTATCCCTGTGTCTGAAACTGCTGATACAACCTTTTGTCCTGGTAGTATAAATACTTACAAATAATAAAACCACAAGTTTCAAGAAAGTTCAGAATTCTGTGCTATCACAGCAGTGTGGGGAAGGATGCAAAGATTAGCATGCAGCCTTATTGAACAGAAAGTTATACCCTTACTAGTGTTTTATACATGTTTTAACTTCGAACCTGTGTATCTGGTTGAGGTAACGTAGGAGGGTAGGTCGTTCTGTCTACGGCCTCGTAGTATGCAGGAGGTGGAGCAGGTGGAGCCGGTCGGGCTGGTGGGACGTAGTCCGAGTAAAAGGACTCTGGTGCTGGAGTCCCTCCTGACGTCGACGTCGGTACTCTCTGCTGATAGTGAGATGACTTAAGTTTTACACAGCTTATCTCAGACCATCTACTTTGTTTTTATTTTTACTGTGTTTTTTTATTTAATTTTAAATTTTACGCGGAAAAAGTACTAAAACACCAAGGTTTTGGGCCTATTTGTTCTTTATTGAGTTAATATTCTAATTTTATTAGGGTATTTGAAATGCCAACTGCAGTTTCAACTAAGTTTTCATCAGGGATTTTCGGTTGTCAAAGAAAAAGTCTCAGTTTAAATAGGGTTCATAGGTGAATGGAGTCATCTGTAGGTTGTTTAGTTTCTGTATTTTTTGAAGTTTCTCCCTTCAATCATTTACAGTCTTCTGGTTGCAAAACCTTTGGAACAAAAACTAATTCTCACTTAATACTAAAGCAAGTATGTTTGAGTATTGAATTACCTCATGATTATTCATCAACTGATCTCGCTCGTTCCTTTCATTGTGACCTCGTTCGATGTAATGGTCAATCGATCCCAATGGTTGCGCACCAGCGGTGGTTGGTCGACCCCTGCTATCTTCATCTAAATGAAGGCAAATATAGGCATATAAATATGCGACATAAATTTTTCTGTAAATTCAAACCTTTATGTAATGGTAGCGATAACGGATGTGTTCGATTCTTTTGATGTTTGAAATGATCGTGTTTTAAAGGATGATATTGACATAAACATTGGATTTGAAAAAAAAAGAAAGAAAACTTTACGGCATTGAGATTGCAGAAGAACTGTGATGGACCTTTCCATGCGAAGGCAAAGCATATTGCACACAATGCATTTATCAATATTCGCCAAAACGATCACGTCCTCGTTTTATTTTCAACTCACAGGTATTCTCCGTTTGTTACTTAAAGTACGTTTTCAAGATTTCTTACTTGGGACACGATAACGTTATCAATAATTTCACTTTTTTATCACATCAAACATTACTTACACTATGTACATGTTATATTACACTGCAAATATCAGAATCTTTTAAAGAGAGTAATTAACGTTCCAGCGTTAGTACGGTTAGTGACAGTAGTTACATGTATTCAGAACAAACATTCGATCCCTTAAATTCATGAAGCTGGTTTAAAGGAGCTTACACATGTACATGGCTAGAGACACACTGAAGATTTTAACGCATGCAACACTAAAGTTAAAGAAAAACTAACAAAACAGTGAAAAGCCCAAACACCATGAACTATAATGTGATAAATTTAAAAATAAATTACCAGCGTCACACTACATTTGGCAAAGAGTGGAACATGCACTGAACTGAAAATGGCAAATCACACATTTCAGGTATAAAAATAGTGGAAGTGTCATATATGTGTAAACATGTAATTGAGAGAATAGTCCGGATATTCGTTGACAGCAATTTACAATCTACTCTGCAAAAACATATCAAATGATTGGAAAAAAAAAAAATGAAAGAAAAAATCGTGTGGAATGTTCGCCCATAAACCACGAAGACACAACGAAGATGTACATGTACACATAAAGGTAATGTGTACCGACGACTTCCGTATTGTTATTGTTGCGTCGCTTGCGCCGCTTGTACTTGTACACTCCACAGCAACAGCACACAAGAGGGATTAATATAGCCAAGAACCAAAACTTCCAAGTTGAAGTAAACTTCTCCCAAGGGGTTTTACCGCGATAAACTACAAAACGTATTCATTCAAAGCCTCAGTTACTGTAGTTACTTCTTAAATACAGGGGTAGGGGATTGGCTGTTCCATAACTACTTGCTGCAACCTCCAGTTTCTTCAATATGGCTATGTACATGTACACTTCCTCGTGGTTGACCTAAAATAGTCCAAACTAAGTTTAACATCCCTGAACTGTTGGACCACTTCGGCTTAAATGTATTTTGACTGTATTACCTACGTTACTAATGGTTATGATCTAGACTTACTGTAATAAGATATATGGAGAGGTATTGGATAGGTTCGGGAGAAATATAATTCGGTCAAGTTCAAGGTCACAGATTGCATGAAGTTGACTATGTGTTGTTGATAAAAGAAATCAACTATCAAATATCAAAATCGGGATTGTCTTTTGGTTAATTAGTTTAATGAATGTGAGTGGATGGGAAGCCTTTCATTTAATGGTGTTCAGTGTGCCAACAAGCGTGGTATGGTTCCACAACGGGGTTATATTAAAAGGCCAAACTGTTAAAGCTTCATCCCAAGACAAGTTACTGTCCTACAGCAGACGAGAAGACATTACAGACGTAGCTGTCAACGTACCATTTGTACGCATTCGCATACATACGTGTGCGGATCTCTACCGGGTTGAACGAAGACCTATCCTTGCAGCAAAATCTCCACACCAAAACCAACGCGATTACAATGCTTACAATGATGATTATCCCCAACATGATCTTCTTGAACCCACTTTCTCCTGAATCATCATCTTTCAGCAAAATAAAATAAGTAAATAATACAAACTACTAACAAAATACGTTCCCAACTAAATGGGAGATCAGACTTACATAATGTGGATATAAATGAATTTTCAATGTTGAAGACACCTAGCATATCGGGTTTGATGAGGCTGCATGACGTTATAATAAATTCTTTGGGTTAAATGCAATGGTCAACTGAGAAAAATCTGCAAATGAAAACGAAAAACAAATAGAGGCAAATTTCAAATAGTTTTGACAATAATTGTAACGATCAATAAGATCAAACTCTTTCTCAACAGCAGCAAACATTACTTGCAAGCCAGAATCTATTCTAAAATGAAAGTTCGAGAGTGTCCACAAAATGCCTTCTGGATAACACCGCCTGAACCCACAGACAAGATATCTCAAACGATCCCGGTGATTCCTTGACATTAAATATCCCTATTTGTTTTATCAGTTGAACTGTAAGCTGTTTTGCATGTACATTCCTTGAGATGGCTTTATCAAACTGAAATCTATCTTTCTAAAATCAGAACGGTATTCTTCAAATGATATTACACATTACCATACAAAGTACTGAATAAATAAAAAATAAGTATGAATATATATATTTCATTCAACTAATCCATTTACTACAAAGGTTGCTGCAGAAAAAATCATTTTTTCAGTGACAATTTTTGTTCCGCGCTTTGGCCTCATCACGTTTTTTCAGCTACGTGGACCAAACAAACGGTCGCACACAATTTCAGTGCTTTTTTGGGTTTTCTTTACTGTTGAACACTATTTGTTCTGTAGCAACCCTGAATATTCTAATTCATGCTCACTTTTTGACGATAAATTTACAATCAAACGCCAATGTACGCACTACGAGCCTCAATAGAATATGACCTAGCATAGATACTCGACAATATTAACCAAACATCTGAAAAAGATGACTATGATTTACACATTTGTAGCTTATCAAATCGTACTTTGTCCTTGTTCTGTCTCACATCCCTTTCTGTTACATAATTTTTTGCAGCAACAGGCGACCAATACGCAGAAGAAGATCATTCCGATCCAAAAGAACCAAGGCATTCCTTGAGTTGACAACGGTCCTGCAAGTTATGAACAATTATAAATTCTGTCGAAAAAAAACAAACCTATTGGACCAATGTCACAAAAATATCTAAGTTAAAGTTTTAAATTAATTAAATTAATAACAATTCAATAAGTATTGCGACCAATTGTGACACATCGAGAAGCAGTGCTGTTTTAGTCTAGATGATTAAATAGACACTGTTAGTTGGAATAGGCAATAAAACGCTTTTAATGATTTTTAATTTGCATGCCGGTCTATGTCTTTGATACACACAGCCATCTTGAGTAGCTCGTCGATAGGCAAATTTACACAAGACGGCAAGAAGTGCCACTGGAATGGCTATACAAATCCACATTATTTTGCTTGTTGAACTTGATCCACGTCTACTATCTGAAACTAACATTTTAATGGTTATTTGAGGTACTCCTGTTGCTTCTGTAATTGGTAGGAAGCCAGTTCAGTTTAAGGTATTCGTCTAAATCGTCTAAATAATACATTGCAGTCCGTATTTACATACACAGTCTAATTTTTTATTAAAATACTGAAAACAGATGACGAAACTAAACGAAACTCAAGCGTTTCCGTACAATACGAAGGCAAGTAGTATCTATTTGCAAGATGTTCCGTTCCTTAACAGATCTCAAAAAGTTCAACCGGCCTTTATTTTAACTGTTTGTATTTGTTCAACCTTGTTAGAAAAATATGTGGAGTAAGACGTCCTTAATAAACTCACCTGGGCAATCCTGCTCATCCGAATTATCACTGCATTCACTGTAACCATTACATTTGGAATAATCGTAGTAACATTCCTGTCGGTTATCACATTCATTGGGTCTGTACGATGGGCACGCTTCGTTTTCTACAATTACACATTTTCTTTCAAAGTGTATTCATGATTCATGTGCATCTTCTTTCTTTAGATTTCATGTCACGTTGTTTCAATCCAGGACACAGTTAAGACTCGGGTTGGCATTTGTTACTATTCCATGCATGGTCATTAGTTTCCATCGTTATCAGAATCTTTTCTATTTACTTACAGAAACGAAGAATATTCTATTCTTCAGTACATGTATGTTTGCAAAGACACGGTAAAGGTATTCCAATGAACACTTTAAATATTACACCATGAAAAACAGTGCAACCTGCTTAGATCGACACTGAGACTGAACCTTTTTTCATTCCCAAGACATACATTTAACAATGATTTTAATATTTTAATTTGAACCCCGTTTACTGCAACCTTTTCGCGCCAAGCAAGCTGCACTGTATTGTAACACACAAAGAGTTGCTAGTGAGTTCCTTAATGCTTGTATGTCTATTCTAAAATAGACTGTGAAGAGAAAGTGAGAGCACTGACAAAAGAATACTCACTACATTTCTTCGACTGGTCAATGCACGTGTTGTCACTGCATTTCTTTTCATAGAAGCTACAGGCTGTCTGTGTACCAGCTAAAAAAAATCACTCATATCCTTTATTAAATCATACTTCAATACGTCTGGCACATTTTCCATCATACGGGTATGCAAAAGATAACTTGTTATCAATACAACAGATATCAAGCTTGCTTCTAAGAAGAATTATTATCGACCCACCCACCTGAAACAAAAGAACATTACAAAACAACTATTTTCAACCAAAATACTTACTGTAACATGTTCCATAAAATTTATCAACACAGCTTCCGTCATCGCATTGTTTCTCAAAATAGCCACATTCACCAGCTGCATTTAGAAAATTGTCCGTTAAAAGAAGGAAGAGAAAGTTCTTGTACTATAATTCCGTTTGTTTTTTCATTCCCATGTATTTTACAGAAGTAAAATACAGCCTTAATGATAGTGTGCACAAATTATTACTTTCATGTGGAAAAAAAATTTAGATTGCTGGGAAAGAACCCAGTAGAAACACTTACGGCAACCCTCCCAGGTAGCTACACAGGAACCGTCTGAACATTCTTTGTACAACGACGGCATTGAATCGCACACTGAAATGCAATGTATTTTTCTGAATTGAACACAAATCCGTTTCAAAGTAAGAAGTAATCTGGTTTTAATTTCATGACCTACATTAAATAGAAGAGCACTATATGCTCAACTATTCCGTATCTATTTTACTTTATCTATTTTATTAAAAAAAAATCAAAACATTTACTCGATTCCACTATTTCCCCAATATTAACGTCAGGTTTCTTAGTTGTGGTGGTGGTGACCGTCGGATCGGGCGTGGTTGCAGTGGGTACTGCCACCGTGGCAACTTCGTAATCTGAGCCAAAGTTTAAACGAATCCATATTAGCCTCGACTACGTTATGGCAACAGTTTTCGACTTTAAGAAGTATTCATTCAAATAGACTTTGTGCATTTTCTTAATAATTTCGTTTTCATCGTAAATTTAAATAAGATTTTTCGCTTCATTTGTTGTTCTGTAAAATTCTCTTACCTTTGCAAGTCTCTTCATTTTCATCACTACCATCGGGACATTGTGGAATTCCATTGCACATGTATTCACGTGGCACACACCAGTCATCTGCTTCACATTTAAAACCTCGCACCTTCCTGGATTGTATTTTTATCGAACATTCTGTGACAATTAAAAAAAGTGGTTCAATTAACAAGATTATTGAGTCACAACTACCAGAAAAGTTTTAAAAACCATTGTCCCATCAACTTTTTTCTGGCATTATTAAATCCACACTCAAACATTACATACCGTCTTTTGACGTTTCTTTGAAAACTCCATACGTAAAGTTGAAATGCCCCGTGTTGACAGGTTTCTTTACGCGGATGTAAAATCCTTTAGCCGATGCAAAACCCTGACCAGTGGCCTCCCCTAATACTGATGAATTCATCAAATCCTCCTCTCTGTGAATATGTAAACATTTTGTGTGAACACCGTAACAAAAGTAATTCTATCCCAAAACAATTGTTAGAATTGTATTGTGATGAAAAGGAATCCAACAAAATATTCAGTGATGCTGTGATTCATTCCAAAGCTGCGATTTTTAATGCAATATAATTTCAAGCACAAAATTATATTCTCACATGTCAACTATTTAGCTCCTCACCATTTTGTGGCCGATATTTCATATGTAGCATTTATGATTGTACGCTAAAATCATTGATTTTTAAAGACAATTCTCCAACATAAATTGAGGTTGACATACCCTGATGCTTACCGGAATTTGAGCAACTCCATGGACTCTGAACTGAGACCATCCTTAATTTCTAGCGTCGCTGAAGTAAACAGTAATAACGATGTTACTGAGAACCTTGTTGCAAAAATTTTTTAATTAACAATTTCCTAATGGACTATGCAATTTCTTGTGCTATTAGTGAAATATTTTCTACACAGCGATGTGCTTTTGACATAATTTGAAACAACTACATCAATAAAGGCATGCACTTCAGTTTACAGTATCTTACCATCCATAAGTTGGATGTCCGTAATTCTCAAGAATACTTTAAGGTTTTTGGAGGATCCAGAAGGTAGTCTCAATTGCCAAACACAGTCATATCTGTAAGTTGTTTTATCATACAATGTCAGTTTGTTGAGCGACGAATGACCACCATCGACTGTGTCTGCTAGTATTGGACATTCTGAAGTGGAACAAAAATACAATAACTGTATGGTACAGGTATATGCTTAAGCAATTTTCTACAGTAGAACTTGTTTTAAGCGGCACCTTTCTATGGCATACCTGCCTTTTATGGCAGTGTCACTGTAAAATGAATCCTTATTATTCATGTTTATTTTACCCGTTTTGTACGACATATCTGCCCTTTTTATGGCATCTTTGCCCTGAAAAAATAGGGTACCGCCAAAAACAGGTTCTACTGTAAGTTAATTGCCATTCAGGTGCGTTTGAAGGTTAGTTCCAATTCAAATTGAGCATTTTACGGGAAATTACCTGTGAAAGGCTTGTCCAAGGTCCAGCTAGTAGGTCTATCTACAAGGAGATTACATACCGTTAGTTAATCTTATTTTTGAAAATGAAAATACAGGAGTGACTCTGTAAAAATGTGTCTTACGGCAAATAAATGTGCAAACAACAAGAAACTCTTTTGTTTCCTCATTTAAATCTTATCTTTAAAAATCTAATTTTATGTCCACGCTAACGTTTTTAACAATACTTATCACGAACGTCAAACTTTATTCCTTTGTTTATCAGTTTACAGTTGTATAATCAAACATACTGCTTGATGTCCAAATGTTTGCTTTGAATCCTACGTGGTCTGTCCGAATTGGGTTGCTCTTTCTTGGTGTAAGCTTCATAAACAAGGCAGGGCCTGTGGTAGCAAAGACAGGCCGAACCCACGCTCCTTTCCTATAAAATGGCTGGTCAAAAAACGCTGATGCACTCATGTTTGTTCCATCATGTACCTATGATACAAAAAAATGTACAGTTTAAATATGATATAAAATCGAGTAGGGATAATTACTGAAGACAACCCTTTCATGAAGTCATTAAATAGAATTAAGTTAACACATGCCCTTTGGGTGACAGTATTATGCTTTATTACGCAATGTTATGACGATGTAGGTCACGATATTGTCTACATGGATACAAAAGGTAGTGTCTACGATTAAGTCTACAATATGTGATCTGTGAAAAAACATAGTATACATGTGACTGCAAAACCGGAACTATAAGTGGCAGAAATATAATTTACAAACTAAAAAGAGAGCAAAAAGGTGTATATGGCTGCCAAATATGAAGACTGTATTCTTAACTGTCTGTCCACTGTCCAGTAGTAAATTTAATGAGTGACCAGAGCAGGCATGTATAGATGGAGATGACGACAACAGCCATAACCAGAATGACGGCAACGACCACTGATGACGAACAATACGCGATTCTGTAAGCTAGTTTAACAATTATATACCAAATGAGCTAAACTAAGTACCTGTAATATGGTTCCTCTGGGTAGGTCAAGATCGTCAAATACCATACGTAAATATCCCTCAGATGTTGCCTGATCCTTGTACTCTACAAGATACTGACGTGCCTCACAGCATTTCACGGGAAAATTGACGGATTTGACAAAACTTGCTTTGTTCAAACTCAATGTTGTCTTTTCTTCATCTGTACAATGAAATTTGAATGATCGTAAACAAGTTTATCCTTCTCATGTTCTCCCATCAGTTTACGATTGAAATTTAGACATACATTTACACTGACTGAAGAAAAAACGTTCTGATAAATTTTGACCAACATTCCGTTGTTAAATTAGCTAAAAGATTTATTTCTACCGGAAAAAATATGAAATACGAAACAAAGTCTTTAGACTAAATTTGACTGCAGATTTTTCACCTAATGATTTTGCATGAAATTCGATTTTCTATCCGCAGGATCAGGGTTAAAAGTTAAAAAAAAAAGCCTGCTGTTAAAAGTTCAATATCTTGATAAGGAGAGGAAGTATACCTGCAGGTTGAAGCTGCCTACGCATGGTCTCTATCATCTCTTTTAAAACACTTGCTCTTACTACCACAAGCAATGTGCATAAAACGATCATGTCTGAAATTAGACAAATATTGTACATGTACTTTATTATTGCCACCCGCTTACATGTCGACCATCTGACAATGAGGTGAAGTTAAATTTGTAGTCACTGATAATCATACGGTTGGAACGGTCCGTGAAAAAAGAGGCAATTAGGTTTCAAGTTCAGATTTCCAAACTGAAAAATGATGATTCGATCACCCGTTTCATCGTTTTTCACATTTTTCTAATTTCAAAGTCACACAACGCACAAACCTAGATTTGATCAACCATTTATCATTTTCAGTTTTTTGCTTTATTTTATCAAATATTTGGATTTATAACCATGAAAACGAAAAGACAATCGACTGATGTTTTAGTTCCATTTAATATATTTTTAAACAAAAAACGGGAAAAGCTCTGTTTTTCTTTTGTATCATTTAGAAATTATGAAAAAAAAATCCCGGTGGTTAATCGCCTTTTTTTCGACTTTCAGATTATAAAATACATTTGAAATTGAATCGGCCACATTACAGACGGATCTGGATCGTTTTGTGTCATTCCGTAAATTACATGTACAATATACCCAAGATACAGTTTACAATACAAAGTTGCAAAGTCTGATAAGCACTGACTCATACACAAACAAAAAAAAAAATCCTGGATCCTCAATATCTTATCCGTGAGTACACAGAATTCCACTCTCGCTCCGTGCGATTTTGTCAATAAGTTAAGAATTGCTTCCCAACATAAACGTCAACTGAGTGACCTTATTTTATCAAGATTAATTACATGTATACCTAGACATAAACATAAAAAGTTGGTTAATTGCTAAAACTGTACACATAAGCATGTTGTCAATGGACAGACTTCGGTTAGAGTATCCGCCAGAGTGTGTAGACTGCAGGCAGAGTTCCACCAGAGGCAGCACAGGCATTC